>JAJOZX010001470.1:607500-787500 GCA_023014485.1 Bathynomus jamesi
TTTAGGATGTAGCGATCATCAAATTCTTAGGTTTAAGTTATTGATAGAAAACACACAGGATAGTAACGTAATAGAAGTCCCTGATTTTCGTAGGGCTAATTTTGATAGTTTTGCTGATAGGATGAGAGTAGTGGAGTGGGATAACTTATTTATGGGTAATGATACAAATTTGCGTTGGGTGGCGTTTAAAGAAAGTTTTAGGAATATTGAAAGGGAGTTTATTCCTCGTAGGCCCAAGCGCGTTAGAAATCGTGGTAGGCCGAAGTGGTGGACTAGGGAAGTAGGCGAGTTCATAAACGAGCGTAATAGAGCGTATAGACTTAACAAGCGCAATGGCCAGGTAGCTAACTTTAATAGATATATCGAGCTTAGACGTCAGGTTAAAAGATCAGTTAGGAATGCCAAGCGTAATTTAGAGATAGTTATAGCTGCGGATAGTAAACATAATCCAAAAAAGTTTTTTGAATACGTAAATAATCGTAAGCCGGTAAAGGATAACATAGGCCCTCTATTGGATGTAAATGGCGCTTTGGCTTCTGACGCTCAGGCGATGGCGGGTATTTTCAATAACTTTTTTGCGACAGTTTTTACCGTAGAGGACGTAAATAATGTCCCCGACGTTGACGATATCGTTCCATTTAGTAGCGAGACTATTTTAGATGAAATAACTGTTTACGAGGCTGAGATTGCGCATTATATCGATAGGCTAAAAGTTAGCAAGGCTCCAGGCCCTGACGCTTTTTATCCTAGACATTTGAAAGATTTGAAAGACGTTATCGTAGGCCCCTTAGCGAAGATTTTTAATCAGTCACTCGAAACGGGGATTATTCCTGAAGACTTCAAATTAGCTAACGTCACGCCTATTTTTAAAAAAGGCGACCGCGCGGTAGCTAGCAATTATAGGCCCATTAGCTTAACGTCAATTGTCGGTAAACTTTTGGAATCCGTAGTTAGGGATCGTATTATCGATCACTTAGAAAGTAGGGGTTTGATTAATAGTAGTCAGCACGGGTTTCGACGCCATAGGTCTTGTTTAACAAATTTGTTAGAATTTTATAACGAAATAGTGCGCGAATACGATAGGCATAGGGCAGCTGACGTTATTTATTTAGATTTTAAAAGGCGTTCGATACAGTTCCGCATAGGAGACTAATTGCGAAGGTTAAAGCGCACGGTATCCGCGGTCAGGTAGCTAACTGGTTAGAAGAATGGCTTCGTGCTAGGAGGCAGAGGGTCGTAGTTAATGGTAGTGAATCGGGGTGGTTAGAGGTAGGTAGTGGTGTCCCACAGGGTTCAGTGTTAGGCCCATTGTTATTCGTAATTTACATTAACGACATAGATGTAGGATTGATTAGTAACGTGTCAAAATTCGCGGACGATACTAAAATAGGCGGTAAGGTTGTTAACGAGGACGATAGAAATAGGATCCAAGACGATGTAGATAGGATTATGGAGTGGACGGATAAGTGGCAGATGCAATTTAACGTAGATAAATGTAAAGTTTTGCATATAGGTTCTCGCAACAATAATTACGTGTACACGATGGATGATAGGGATTTAGCGAGCGTTGACGAGGAAGTAGATTTAGGCGTACGCGTAACTAAAGATTTAAAGGTTAGGAACCAGTGCCTGGAGTCTTGCGCAAAAGCTAATAGGATGTTAGGCTTCATAGCGCGTAATTTCGAATTTAAATCGAAGGATATTATATTGCCCCTTTACAAGTCCCTAGTCAGGCCTCATTTGGAATATGCCGTTCAATTTTGGTGCCCGTACTTGCGTGAGGATATTGATAGGTTAGAAAGGGTTCAGCGTCGTGCCACGAAACTTATTCCGGTCATTGCGCAATAAGCCTTATGAAGATAGGATTAAAGTGTTAGACTTGTATTCACTCGAAACTAGGAGATTAAGGGGGGAGCTTATTGAAGTTTTCAAAATCGTTAATAACATCGATAACGTAAATTTTGACAAATTGTTCACTTTCGATAATAGTAATACTCGCAATAACGGATTCAAGTTGCGTGGCAGACGTTTCATTACTAATATCGCTAAAAACTTCTTTACGTTTAAAGTAATTGATAAATGGAATAATCTTCCCGCGTCAGTCGTTCATTCTACCAGCGTTAATGTGTTTAAGAACCGTCTTGACAGACATTTTAAAAATATTAACGTTGTTTAAAATTAAAAAAGAAAGTTAACAACAGGAGCTCTGGTGGTGGTGCTCGAGGATGAGTCTGTTGACGATGAATGCCAGCTTGTGACATGCCAGCGTGTGATGCCAGCAATAAAAAAAAAAAAAAAAAAAAAAATTAGACTAACACGAATGTAGATGTAGCTCATAGCGTAAACTAACCCACTTTTTGTTTAACTTTACCTACTTTTTTTTTTTTTCTTATCCTCCTTACTTTGCATGTCTCTAACTCTTTTCTTGCATGTTTGTAGTTTGCATGGTATGACAGTGAGTTAAGACTGTGTTTGCATGGTTTGTAAGCGTTCTTATTTTACTTCTTTTCATCTTTCACCCTCTCCTATATTCTCCGACTATTTTTCTGACTTGTCGGCAGTGGCCGGCGGATGATGATGGTGAGACTTTTTCCCTCTTTTTCTGAATGAATGTTAACCCACGAATGATAGGTGTTGCTCCTTACTTAACCCTTATTCTCCTCTCTTCTCTTAACCCCCTACTCTCTCCTTTCTCTCGGGCTAGCCTTAGAGTGGATCTTAGGGTCTTTGTTAGCCTTAGCTTCTGTAGATCTGTAGATATGTGTATATATATATATATATATATATATATATATATATATATATATATATATACACACACACTTTCGGTAAAAAATTCGCCAATAATAAAAATTTCTAAAAAATAAGATTTACTAATTACTAATATTTCGCTTTTCTTTGGGGTTTTTTTTGTAACTAATAAAATTTAAAGAACAAAACCCAGTCATAATTGATTACTAATTTTTTTTTGTTTTTTAAAAAGTGTATTTTTCTAAGGGAACTTTTATCCGAAGCTATAAAACATTTAGTTTACTCGAATCAAAACAAGGGTTATTTTCCTACCATGGAAATTTATTTCTGACAAATGTTAAGTAGAAGATTTAACAATTAAAGTGTATAAATAAAAAATCCTAACAAAATCCTAAACACCGCTTTTATTCTAGTTTGTAATGTAAATTTATTTATTAAATATTTTAAAAAACGTCAGAGAGAAGTCGGATTTTTTATTGGAACGGCAGTTAACAGTGTGAACATTTCTGCGTTTTTTAAGCTTCAAAAACGAGCGTCAGAACTGCGATTTTGATTTCGTGGCAATGTCAGAAATTAAATGACATTCCACTAAAGGGTTGGGTACGATTCGATGTGGCCGACTCGATGCGACCCAACTCGATGTGGCCGACTCGATGTCAGGACAACTCGATGTCAAGCCAAGTCGATGCCAGGCCAAGTCGATGCCAAACAGTGTTGTAGTCGAGTCTGAAGCCAAGACCGAGGCCGAGTTCAATAATTACCTTACCTACCTAACCTTACCTAACCTAACCTACCTAACCTAACCTACCTTACCTAACCTAACCTAGCCTAACCTTACCTAACCTACCTACCTAACCTAACCTACCTAACCTTACCTTACCTACCTAACCTTACCTAACCTAACCTTACCTACCCTACCTACCCTACCTTACCTAACCTACCTAACCTAACCTAACCTTACCTAACCTACCTACCCTACCTTATCTAACCTACCTAACCTAACCTACCTACCCTACCTTACCTAACCTTACCTACCCTACCTACCCTACCTTACCTACCTACCCTACCTTACCTACCTACCTAATTTAATGAATTTGTAATAAATGTTTATTAAATGTATGCCTTAATTATTTTTATGCTTTACTTTTTCTTCTTAAAATACCCTTAAAAGATAATAAAGCAGTGTAAAAGCACAATATGCTTCGACTTGGCCTGGCATCGACTTGGCCTGGCATCGACTTGGCTTGACATCGAGTTGTCCTGACATCGAGTCGGGTCGCATCGAGTCGGCCACGTCGAATTGTCCCATCCCCCCACTAAAATCTCTGCCACAGATCACAGAATAAAAGACTAAACTGTAAAACGTGAGAACGCGAACGTTCATCGATGTGATCATTTATTTATACGTTCAAGAGAATATAATTACTTCCCGCCCATGATGTAACCTCGGATATGAAAGATTTTCAAACAAACAAACAAAAACCTTTATTCAGAAAAAGAATAAAAGTGACAGTTTTTCGGTATTTTTCATTACTTTTCCATACAATTTAGATATGACGTTAATATATGATATTATATGATATAATATTATATGACGTTAATATGTGATATGATATTATATGATATGACGTTAATATATTCACAGTATTCTAATCTGAATTTGAATAAATTTTTACCTAAACTGTAACTTTTCTATTTTAAAATCCCTGCTTCGATCTCGAGAAAAATGTTATTCGCTTTCCCTCTCTCTTCGACGGACGTTCTCAAGATTTTTTTATTTTTTACCCTCCTTTTTCTTACTTTTCATTCTGTTACAATATTCAAAGGTTCAAAACGGTCATTTCATTTTTGTTTTCGGTTTGAGATCATCTCTCATTCGCTGCATTTTTTCATTACGTTTCTAAATATCATGATAACAAAGACAAAACTTATTTATGATAACAATAATAATAAAACCATAAGAAAAATAAACGAGAGACGAAAGACTGAACTATGGTCAAATTTTTTGAATTTCACTTACCAGCTACCTTAATGGATACTCTCTCACTCGCTCTCCTTCCGTGTTTATCTGATGCCACACAGGTGTAATCTCCTTCGTCATAATCTCTGCTTACGTCTTCAATCTCGAGGATGGCACCAGCTGTACGATGTCGTTTATTCAGAGGCAGATCCCTTCCTCCTGAACCGGAGCATTAGAAATATAACTAATCCGATTAGGCGATTATACGCAGATTTTGCGGTATTAAAGGTCATTATGTAAGAGTTTATTGTGTCATGGAATAAGGGCGATAGCGTAGGTTATTTAAATGCATAAAAGACTTACGCATGTAATTAGTTAATGACGCCAGTGAAAAAGTTTTAAGTATATATAACATGTAAAATGATTGTGTAAATAAAGTTAATTGCGGTATATCGATTAAATTTTTTAATTATTGCACTCTTTCAATATCATTAATTATAAAATTTACTTAATAATTATTAACCTTTGAATTTTATATACTTTTCATAAGAGTTTTATAAGCCCCGACCCTGAGGTGCTAAAAAAGTACACTCACCGTACGGTATAAATAATATTAAAATCCCAAAAATAAAAGAAATAAAAGTTTAAAATAACCTACACCTTTCGAAGGAGACCCTCCTGACCCAGGAGACTGATACTGAGGCATTAATCTCTCAAGAGGTTGCACTGTACCGGAAATACATTTATACATTTATATAGAGTATATTCTGTTTTATTTTCAATTCTATTATGTATAATTTAATTTAAGTTGAGGGTTTCAACAGTATCTTATCTGTAAATAAAATCAAACTATTCCTAAGTCATTACTTCTCTTCCCACTGTAATAGATACCTGCGGGCTCTCCATATTGTGTGGGCTGCCGCTTCTGACTTTCCCCCTCTCCACAAATTATATATAGATCATCCCCAGTCTACCACACGAGTTCGAATCCTGTATGTCAGTTTATGCCTCATAATAATTCTCTGTATAATGTGTTGTGAATGCGGGTGTTTATGCTTGATGAGAGATTAAGAAGGTTGGTAAGAAAACAAGTTATCTTCTGTCACGTTAATTTGCGTGTAATTTGGAGGGTTCCATTGGAGGAACCGAGGTGTGTCGAGTATGCAAAGAATAAATCTTAAAATATCTCTCTTGAAAACATTTGAAGCATTCGATGAATATTTTAAATTAATGAATTTTATGCAATATATAAAAATGTTATTTTTACGAACAAAAATATACTGTATATTTTTCAATTTTTTCATAAAGAATTTTTCAATAGCTATTGTCAGTTTCATTCGAAAATAAAATTCATTTATTTTTTAAATAAATCTATAAATGTTTTTCCTCTATATTTTCCCCTTCATTTCGATGACAGCCGAAATACAAAAAAGAATCCACTAATTTTTATTATATACTTTTTCAAACATTTAATGGAAGAAACTCGGTTGTATAAAATTGTGTATACATACTTAACTTAATATACACGCATCTAAAACTGGGTTTATAGAAAAAAAATATAGATTCCATGGGGAAGGAGCTACATTAGATTGAAGGGCTTCGCCGTGACCATTGTTATAACACCGCTTCCTGTCGATCAGCGAAGTTAAGCGACATTGGGCCTGGAGAGTAGTTGGATGGAAGACCGTCACAATTATCAATATAGCGACCTGTATCTCTGGTCCCATGTAAAAGCTGTAGGACCCCTCCGTCATATGACCTTAGATGTTGCGAAGGAGGTTAAACAACCCCCATTATTACATTTACATTAGACTGAAGCGAAGACAAATATTTGATCGTACATATTGAAACATGTCTACCAAACCCCGTAGACTTTAATGTGATTATTTTATATGTACAGTATACAGTATGTTGTGGAGAAAGCCCGGCAGTTGAACACAGTAGCGTAGCCAGGGGCGCACAGGAGGCACGTGCCCCCTTACGATCTACGTTACTTAATGCGTTTTGGTAATTATTAACACATTAAGTATTATTGTACAGTGGCATAGATAATTAACATCAATAAATATTTTTTCAATTTTACGTTGACTATGGCTTACATCAAATTCAGTCACACATACCTACACAGAATCACAATCAACATTCAACAGTTGTCATGGAGACAATGGGGCATGCACTCCCAACACTGAGTGCACGCTCGAGACAAAATAGGGGGTCTGGGAAGGGGTCGCCTTGATATCCGCAACCGACACGAAGTAAGCTTACCTTGAACAAACACCGAATACCGGCAGGCTCTGAGCCTGTTGGGCGGAGGTAATAAAATTTCTTGGTAGATACCAGGCATTCCCATATGGTCTTTTATGTATTATTTAACTAATTACAGCAGATTCATCAAAACGCATAATAAATCAAAGTTCAAATATTATTCAAACACAACGCACACATTCCTTAAGTCACAAACGCAGTCAAATTATATTGCGTTAAACTTTAGTATGCTCCTGGGTACATTTTTTACATTTTCTTTATACTGTATTCTTTCTTTTCCTGTGCATTCATTCCCAAATGTTTTTATGTTCCTGTTTTCTAGTCGGCTAATTGCCAATTATTTAATCTGCTGCTGTTTACTAGTCAGCCTTATACTGGATTTTTACTAGATGTATTCTACTTTCCTGTGAATTCATTACCAAATATTTTTTTCCATGTTTTCTAGTTCAGTAGTATTACAAATTTGAATTAATTTTTATGTTTCTGTTTTCTAGTCTGCTAATTGCCAATTATTTAATCTAGTGCTGCTTGCTAGTCAGCATAATCTTATATTATTTACTAGATGTATTCTGTTTTCCTGTGAATTTATTCCCAAGTGCCTCCATGTCCATGTTTTCTAGTTCAGCAATTAATTACCAAATAATTTTTATGTTTCTATTTTCTAGTCTGCTAATTACCAATTATTTACTCTGCTGCTGTTTATTAGAAAGTCTAATACTGTATTATTTACTGGAATACTAGATGCACCTAATATACCTAAATATAAAAATATAGTAGTGAGTTTCATTCAATGACCCAATCCCCAATTTGCACAGTTGCAATGATTCAAGGTGTTGCCCCCCTCCAGCTTTATCGAGATCCTGGCTACGCGCCTGGCTGGACAGTGCGCGCTTTGTTTGGACACACCACGCATTGTCCTTCCTCATTCGACAGAGTCCGAAATATATAATTATTTTGGACTTTGACCAGACCCAGCTGGACAACGTGCTGAGTGTTCAACTGTATTAGGTTAGATTACATTAGGTTAGGCTAAGGTAGGTCAGGTTAAGTAAGGTTATGTTAGGTTTACATATATAATTAGGTTATACATATATTTCGGACTCTGTCAAATGAGGGAGGACAATTCATGATGTGTCCAGACAAATAACATGGCAAAATGACAATTACATTTTCTCATTTTAATTCTATTGTAAGCAGTGATTATTCAGACTGTAATTTTAACTTATTATGAACACAGATTGAACATTTAAAATATTTATAATGAATCACGAATATAAAAGGCAACAGAATTGATAAAACGCTAAACAAATAATCTTCGTTACTCGTTTGTAAAAGAAGTGTAGTTTTTCAGTATTTATTTACATCTGTTAAACAGAAAAATGGAGAAATAAATAAATTATATGCAATTTATTTACACATGCAAATGACTTTTACATTCAGGTCCAGAGCCAATCAAAATTATTTAATCTCCATTCTATTGAACGAGATATATTTGCGAGTAAAAGCAATCAAGTTTTTGCTCAAGCTCAAATGAATAATATTTATGATACAGGAATAACATTCAGTAATTTACATCATAACTAACTTTATTGTTAATGTTTGTAATGAAATAATTTCTTGCATTTATACTGTACATTTCTATTTACAAAAGATAAATTTTTTGATGCTTAACAAAGGAAAAATCTGAAGGCAGTTACTACATTGGGTATTTGAAGTGATTTGAATAAAAGGCCTGGAATTTCTGTTAGTTCTTTCTGGAATCTTTTTTCTAAGGTAACTTTAATTCAAAGAATCAAACAAGAGATTTCACTGAGAAACAATGTCAGATTCACTTCATTTAACTAACTCGTAAATAAATTCTCGTAAATACATGACTTAAGTGTAGAATCAGTTCTTGATTGAGCTCGAGAGGTACACTCGCAATTACGTTAAGCGTAAATGCGTAGATTATACTTTAAAATATAATTCTAAACGTATCTTTCACTCGTAACTCATTCTTAGCTTTGAGAACCAAATTATTCATTCAAAACTAACTTAAGAAAAGTAGAAAATCGTTTGGAAAAAGTTTTGTATTTTATTCATTTTATTTTTTAAATGAAGGACAACTGACGTTTACAATTATAATTGATGACGGTGGCTGACTATACGCAAAATATCTGGAAGCTAGTGCGTATATCTTGAATGGTTCAATATGCTCATTTTACATACACAAAGGTAGGCCTATAGTGGGGACGACTTGAATATGCAAAAATTTAGCCACAAAATGAATGCTGAAAACTAAATTTCTGATACAAAATAATGGATCATAATATTACCGCTACTTTCGTAAAGTTATGATAATAATATGATTGTTCAACTAAAAGTAAATCTTTATCCCCTTTGACTGAATGTTCAGGATTAGTAACGCATGGATGGTGTTTCCATCCTATATATTAAGTGAAGAGATGCATAATAAGGTCTTCCTGCAGCTGCTTTTGCACCTAAATTGCAATTTTTAAATTTTATATATGAATTTACAGAGATGCATAGGCTAGGTTAGGTATTATGGTTTCCACTGTTCAACCTTAATTAACAACTTCTTCTCTCAAGTTTATGTTAAAAAGAATTTCTTCGGACGATTTCTGTGAAACTAATTAATGACTTCAAATGACAAAGTTAACAGAATTAACATCGTCACCCCTCACAGGCTCACAAACACTTGATGAGAAAAGTGCAGATCGGAATGTGTGTTAGTAGTATGGACGCAAAAGGGGAGCGTGCAATTCAATTGCAAATGTTGATCAATGTTGCAAAGGAAATGCTGCATAAGTTATGCAACAAGGGGGAGGGAAATGTTACAAGTTATGTAACAAGGGGAGGGGAATGTTGCAAGTTGTTATGCAACAAAGGTGAATGTTGCAATATGTTATGCAACAAATGGGTAGGGGGAATGCTGCAAGGGCAAGAAGGGGTTATGCAACTTGGAGGCGGAATTATCCCCCAAGAGAAAGAGAGAGGAGAAGGAGAGAGAGAAAGAGAGGTGTTCGCCTGGCAGGAGCCAAGCGCATATTAAGACTTCAGCCGAGCGGCCGTTGTCTTATAGGGCCCCTAACCAGCCAGTTGGCTTATCTGGCTGAGTTGCCAGATTGCGCTATTTATTTAATTAAAGCGTATATTCTGGCTTAATCCGCCAGTTGTCTTATCTGGCTGAGTTGCCAGATTACGTTTATTTATTTAATTAAAGCATATATTCTGGCTTAATCCGCCAGTTGGCTTAAAAGGCTTCTTAGAAGGCATAAATGGCCTGTATATATTAATAACCTTCGAACGAATTAAAAGTGCACACAAACGCACATATACTCACCGACTGTACGCCCATAAAGCCCCTATTATCACACACACACATATATATATATATATATATATATATATATATATATATATATATATACATATATATATATATATATATATATACAGATTGATGCATGCAAAGCTCCAATAGCAAAATATATATACGAGCACAACCACCACACAAAAAAAGCATCACATCACCAACAATCGTCTAAGTATAGACTTTTAGGGGCTCATCCCATCAACAGCACATGGTGAGATGAGGGGTACGACTTTTAGGAGCTCATCCCATCAACACCACGTAACCTATATGAGGGCTACAACCAAGCGTCGAGACTTAGACGATTGGTGGTGAAGCATCACAACCACTGCTTTACTTACCAGCTCCTGATAGACCGACAAGGTCTCTAAATACGACCCAAAGCGCACACAAATGCACACCCAGACAATACGCCCATAAACCCCCTATCACACACACACACCAACTGATGCATGCAAAGCCCCAATAGCAAAATATATACGAGCACAACCACCACAGAAAAAAGCATCACATCACCAACAATCCTCTAAGTATAGACCTTTAGGAGCTCATTCCATCAACAGCACATAGTGAGATGAGAGATACGACTTTTAGGAGCTCATCACATCAACACCACGTATCCGATATGAGGGCTACAACCAAGCGTCCAAACTTAAACGATTGGTGGTGAAACTATTAAACAACCCACCAACCACCTCCACCACTGCCTTACTTACCAACTACTGGTAGACCGACAAGGTCTCTAAATACGACCCAATAGACAGAGCGATTAAACATAAACAAATACGTTTATGAGGCCAAGTCAAAAAAGGCAACACCAATAGTTTTTCTATTGAGCTTCTCGTGGTGAAACGAAACCTATTCGATATTCGATGGGGTGGTCTTTTAAACAAAAAATCGAATAAGATAAACTAAGTTTAATACAAATACAAATTTTCATCATAATACACAATTTTATCCTTAAACTATAACATGAAAAGCATTAATATGATTTTTAAAACAAAATAAAAATTAAATTAGGGGTAACTTATTATTTTTTCCTCTTTTAGCCAATTATTGTGTTTCAATATAAATTTATCTTTAAGAAACCAATATATCTTTAAACCTTATTACAAAAAATATTAATATGATTTTTAAAATAAAATAGATTCTATTTCGGGGTAACATTCATTTTTCTTCTTTTGCCATTTATTTGGTTTCAATATAAATTTATCTTTAAGACACCAATATAGCTTTAAGCCTTATTACAAACAATATTAATATGATTTTAAAAACAAAATGGATTCTGTCTCGGGGTAACTTATTCATTTTTCCTCATTTACTTGCAGCCCTGCCACTACACTGCTGCATTATTTTTTAATATAATTAAAACCAGCATTCACGATCATATTAAATCTTACTGTTGAAGATATCCTGAAATAATGAGGTAAAATTATTTTAAAAGGTATAGACTCTTCGAAGTATCTTAAACTTTGATGCAAAAAAAACATTAATATAACTAGATTTTAAGTTTTAGCTGGCTTACCCCAATAAATATCGTTTTCTAAATGTATTTATAAAAAAATGGAATTTATTTCATATTTCATATAAATGCACCTTCTACAATTCAATAATTGGATTTAGCATGATTTACTGCATTATATTTATTGTAATTTTAAACCAGCTTTTGGGACATTAAATTAAATTTTCTTCAGTGCAATACGAATTAAACACGGCCATGAGGATTCGAATTCTAATAGAGCGTATTGTTACAAAAACTTAAAAACGTAGAAGATTGGATTCTATCCAGCAATAAAGAATTATGAAATGCTTCGACCGGGTATAATAAAACCTGGTGCTCTTCCAATACGTGCTCTACCGTAAAATTTATATTCCAATATGTGCTAACTAACGAAAATATCACGACCTAACCTAACCAATCGTCAAGGGCGTACAATTGACCTAACGATTGGTTAGGTTAGGTCGTGATATTTTCGTTAGTTAGCACATATTGGAATGTACATTTTACGGTAGAGCACGTATTGGAAGAGCACCTAAAACCTAACCTAGCGTAGCCTAACCTAGCATAGCCTAACCGGGCGTAATATAGCTTAACCTAGCGTAGCCTAACCGGGACATAATATAATCTAACCTAGCGTAACCTAACCTAGCATAGCCTAACCGCTCTTAATATAACCTAACCTAGCGTAACCTAACCGGGACATAATATAACCTAACGCAGCCTAACTGGTTATAATAAAACCTAACCTAGCGTAGCCTAAACTAGCGTAGCATAACCTAGCATAACCAAACTAGCATAGCCTAACCGAGCGTAATATAGCCTAACCTAGCGTATCCTAACCACGACACAATATAACCTAGCGTAGCCTAATCTAACCTAGCATAGCCTAACCGGGCGTAATATAACCTAACCTAGCATAGCCTAACCGGGCGTAATATAACCTAACCTACCGTAGCCTAACCGGGACATAATATAGCATACCCTGACCTAGCATAGCCTAACCTAAACTAACCTAGCATTTTAACCTATCCATCTAACTCTATCTATCTATCTATCCCTCCATCTACCCATCTATCTATATCTATCTATATATATATATATATAATATATATTGTACCAAACCTCAAACTAAACCCAATTACCATCCAAACAACGCTGGACAATAGGAAAGGCAGAATATGTAGCGATACCAAACTAAAGGTCTAACAAGGGACCTCTTCAACGCTGAAGGAAATTAGCATGGATGCCATGGGGCCAAGACTTTTAACCAGCTTATATGAATTATATGAGTTATGCCATAAATTCCATTTTTATATAAATACGTTTAGAAACGAAATTTATTGGGGTAAGCCAGCTAGAACTTAAAATCTAGTTATATTAATGTTTTTTGCATCAAGTTTAAGATACTTCGAAGAGTCTATACCTTTTAAAATAATTTTGTCTCATTATTTCAGGATATCTTCAACAGTAAGATTTAATATGATCGTGAATGCTGGTTTTAATTATATTAAAAAATAATGCAGCAGTGTAGCGACAGGGCTGCAAGTAAATGAGGAAAAATGAATAAGTTACCCCGAGACAGAATCCATTTTGTTTTTAAAATCATATTAATATTTTTTGTAATAAGGCTTAAAGCTATATTGGTGTCTTAAAGATAAATTTATATTGAAACAAAATAATTGGCCAAAAGAGGAAAAATTAATAAGTTACCCCAAAATAGAATCTCTTTTGTTTCAAAAATCATATTAATATTTTTTGTAATAAGGTTTAAAGATATATTGGTTTCTTAAAGGTAAATTTATATTGAAACACAATAATTGGCTAAAAGAGGAAAAAATAATAAGTTACCCCTAATTTAATTTCTATTTTTTTAAAAATCATATTAATGTTTTTTATGTTATAGTTTAAGGATAAAATTGTGTCTTAAAGATAAATTTATATTGAAACACAATAATTGGGTAAAAGAGGAAAAAATAATAAGTTACCCCTAATTAAATTTCTATTTGTTTTGAAAATCATATTAATGCTTTTCATGTTACAGTTTAAGGATAAAATTGCGTATTATGATGAAAATTTGTATTAAACTTTAGCTTATTCGATTTTTGTTTAAAAGATCACCCCATCGAATGTCAAACAGGCCTCGTTTCACCATGAGAAGCTCAATAGAAAAACTATTGGTGTTGCCTTTTTTTGACTTGGCCCCATAAACGTATTTGTTTATGTATAATCGCTCTGTCTATTGGGTCGTATTTAGAAACCTTGTCGGTCTACCAGGAGTTGGTAAATAAGGCGGTGGTGGAGGTGGTTGTTGGGTTGTTGTGTAATAGTTTCACCACGAATCGTCTAAGTTTGGATGTTTGGTTGTAGCCCTCATATCGGATACGTGGTGTTCATGGGATGAGCTCATAAAAGTCGTATCCCTCATCTCACCATGTGGTGTTGATGGGGTCTCGACGCTTGGTTGTAGCCCTCATATCGGTTACGTGGTGTTGATGGGATGAACTCCTAAAAGTCGTAGCCCTCATCTCACCATGTGCTGTTGATGGGATGAGCCCCTAAAACTCTATACTTAGACGATTGTTGGTGATGTGATGCTTTTTTGTGTGGTGGTTGTTCTCATATATATTTTCCTATTGGGGCTTTGCAAGCATCAATCAGTTTGTGTATATATATGTGTATATATATATAGTGTATGTGTGTGATAATAGGGGCTTTATGGGCGTACAGTCGGTGAGTGTATGTGCGTTTGTGTGCGCTGTTAATTCGTTCGAAGGTTATTAATATATACAGGCCATTTATGCCTTCTAAGAAGCCTTCTAAGCCAACTGGCGGATTAAGCCAGAATATATACTTTAATTAAATAAATAAACGTAATCTGGCAACTCAGCTAAATAAGCCAACTGGCGGATTAAGCCACAATATACGCTTTAATTAAATAAATAGCGCAATCTGGCAACTCAGCCAGATAAGACAACTGTCTGATGAAGCCAGATGGCTGATTAGGGGCCCTATAAGACAACGGCCGCTCGGCTGAATTTTTAATATGCGCTTGGCTCCTGCCAGTCGAACACCTCTCCTCCTCTCTCGCTTTCTGTTGGGGGATAACTCCGCCTCCAAGTTGCATAACCCCTTCTTGCTATTGCAACATTTCCTCCCTCCCCTTTGTTGCATAACATCTTGCAACATTCCCTAGTATTTCACAACTTGCAACATTCCCCCCCCAGTGTTGCATAGCGACTTGCAACATTCCCCCTTTGTTGCATAACTTATGCAACTTTGAACATTTGCAATTGCATTGCACTTTCCCCTTTTGTGCCCATACTACTTTTGTTCACCTACAACTGATAAACGTATCGATAATGTCTAACTCCCTAAACTTATCTCTCTCTCTCTCTCTCTCTCTCTCTCTCTCTCTCTATATATATATATATATATATATATATATATATATATATATATATATAGAGAGAGAGAGACAGAAGGTAAAGTTTATTTCGAATGAGAGCGTTATTCAAAACTATTCCAAAAGGGATGCATTTTATTTCATCATATAAATTGAACCTCATATTTGCTCTACAAACATGAAGTAGAATAATCACATGATTATAATAATTATAAAAGTTTTTTATAATATTTTATTCTTGTCAAGTAAGTAGGGAGACCAAAAGTGAATCAAACATTCTAAGGGATTTATATAGGGAGCCATTTAACTTTCGATTGCAAACGCTGTATATTTTTGCTTCCCAAACAAAGAGTAAACATCACACTCTGGCTCTTATCCTTCCCCCTATCCCCCATTTGGTGGATTAATTGTGAAGGAAATGTCCTCCCACAGTCTGAAATGCAGAACTAAACACTAACGTGTGAGCACTACGGATGAAGGAGAGGTTCATATTAATACTTGAAAGCGTTTACGTCAAACTCGCAAAATATCGACCAAATCATAATCCACAATCAAGTGCGGATATTACGATATTTCGCACATTCTTACTTCCTCCCTTTCTTTTGGGGTTTTAGGATACCTTTTTGGCTTGGATTCACCTCACCTTTCCTCCATATTACGGATGCGAGTGGATATCCGGCCACCGGACATTTCACCGTAAATGACTCTCCGGCTATGGCCGTCAATGTTCCCATATTCCGGATATGTGGCGGGCCTGAAGGAGACATAATAATATATAATATATATATATATATATATATATATATATATATATATATATATATATATATATATATATATATATAATATATATATATATATATATATATATATATTTATTCAGCAGATTAGGTTCAAACAATTTCAGAAACTTTTAAATTCTAAATAAAAGCTTGAACAATGCTTTGAAATCAATGTGTACAAATCTCGTCTGTTTTAATTTTGCAATTACAAATATTTTATATTTCATTAATTTTTTATGAAGAAAACAACGACATTAAAAATATCCGACCAAATATTTCAATTAATATAAATACTGTGTATTGAATAAAAGATGAAGGAAAACTCATTTGTTTAATGTATCATTCATTTGAAATTTTAAAATGAAAACATATCCAATTATATGAAAGATAAAGTTTTAGTGCCAAAACATTGTTTATACCTACAAAGACATTAATTTAGCCACACAAGAAATGTGTAATAAATCACTCTCATTTTTAATATACGCCACAATATTTCCCTCAGCAAGCCTATAAGTTTGCCGAGAAAAATTAAATAATATATATATATATATATATATATATATATATATATATATATATATATATATATATATATATATATATATATATATATATATATATATATATATATATTAGGGTGTCACTTAAATGCAAAGTTTGAAATTTTCATGCTGACACCCGCGAATCTATTCCATTGGTAAAACAAACATGGTGACTGAAAAATCTTTTTATTTGAATAACTATAAAAGGTCGCCCCCGCCTTCCAAAGTTTAATGCTTGCGCGGCGTCTCCATAATCGTTCATTAGATATCTATATATCTCTATATATATGTGTGTGTGTATCTGTGTGTGTCTGAATATCTGAGAAATAAAGTGAACAATACTTAACGATTCACCGTTTCTCATTTCAGCTACGTGATTTCTGGTGATGGAAACCCGGAAGTGTATATACCTATTAGGGGCAGCGGTTGATGAGGTGAAAGGATGCAAGCTTCCTTCCTACAGGCAAGCATTCGGTTACTTCCTTTACCTTCACCATGAAAAGAAAATGACAATACGTGACGCGTTGAGGAAGTCCTTTCGAGCAGTGATGTCCTTCTGGGAGAAAGCTCACATTCCAACCAGACTCGAGACACACTGCGTCAGCAAACTGGATAAAGTCTTCGAGGAGTGGAAAGGACTCAAAAAACACGCCTCAAGGACGAGCGATTCACACAAGACGAAAGAAAAAGAATTCATTGAACGCCTCGATCGTCTCTTTGACATCGCCCACGCTGATTGTGAGAAATTGGTCAAGTACCCAGAGGATTGGGAGTTCCTTCAGCAGCAGCGCCAGAAAGGACGTCCAGGTTCAATGGCAGGTTTGGACATGACCCATCAGCGCCAAGTCAAAGATTGTACTCGACGTCGGGAGGAAGAGGAGAAACGAAGAAAGCGATCAGCAGCTGAAATGGAGGCAGTATCCAACGAAGCGGTTTTGGAGTCCTCATCCTCCAGCTCAGATGATAGCGAAGAAAAAGGAGCATGTGGTGGTTCGTTAGCGTCTAAACAAAGAGCAACGAAGAACATCATGACATCGGAATTGGCGGCAGCGCTTGATCGCACGCAACTCTCGTCAAGAAAGGCCACATATCTGCTGTTTGAGGCAGCTTCCAGCTTAGGGCATGATGCTAGCGACTACAACATCAATCGTGGATCCATTCATCGTCAGCGTGAAAAATTCCGTACCCTTAAGGCTCGGCAACTGAAGAGCGAGTTCCAAGGCAATAATAGTCCGTTGACTGTTCACTGGGACGGAAAACTCATGCAAGATCTGACGTCACGAGAATATGTTGACCGCTTACCTATTCTTGTATCTGGCTCCGGGACAGAGCAGCTCCTCGGGGTGCCAAAACTTCTGTCAGGAACCGCGCTGGCACAAACAAATGCCATCATAGATTGCCTGAATGAATGGGGAGTGACCGATCATGTCAAATCTATGTGTTTCGACACAACCGCGACAAACACAGGCCACCGTGGAGGAACTTGTGTTCTTCTGGAAGAAAAAGTTGGACGTGACCTGTTACACTGCGCGTGCAGACACCATGTACTGGAGTTGGTGCTACAGGCGGCATTCGCAGCATCGCTAGATTCAGTATCTACCGGTCCAGAAATTCTGCTTTTCAAGCGCTTCCATGATTATGGACCCGCATTGACCAGCAACAGTTCCAAACTGCGGACACAGATGCGTTCACCAAAGCAGCTATTTTTAAGCATAGAACGGAGCTCATTGAGTTTGCAAAATCACAAGCACTTCAAGTTCGTGATGACTATCAGGAATTCCTCGATCTTTCCGTCATCTTTCTTGGAGGAGTTCCATACAAGGGACTAAACTTCCGCGCCCCTGGTGCTATGCACCGGGCGAGATGGATGGCTAAGGGGCTCTATGCCATCAAGATCTGGCTCTTCCGAAGACAGTTTAAACTGACGAACACTGAGGAACGCGGAATTCGAGATATCTGCCTTTTCTGTTCTAGTTTACATGAAAGCGTGGGCAACAGCTCATCTGTCCATCGAAGCTCCGCTGAATGATTGGGAATTGATGAGGACGCTCCTTCGATACCCGCACAAGAAGATCTCTGATGGTACCACCAAGAAGCTGTCTGCGCACCTGTGGTACCATTCGGAGGAGGCAGTGGGTCTGGCGTTCTTTGATGAGAGGATATCGATGGAAGTGAAGTGCAGCATGGTTGCAGCGTTAGATCAAGAAGCCCCTCACATGCCGCCAAAACGACCTTTGGTTCTTGATACTATGTTCCTCAGTGACAGCAAAGGACTGGAGCAACTGATCACAAAGAACACCCGAGGATTCTTCTCAAAACTTCAGTTGCCAGATTGCTTTCTGCTCCACCATCCCAGTTCATGGACGTCAAACTCTGAATACGTGCAAGCTCGGGATGTGGTCTCCAAACTTGCAGTGGTGAACGACAGAGCAGAACGGGCCGTGGCTCTGGTGAAGGAGCTGAACGGAAAGTTGACAGTGAAAGAAGAACAGCTCCAGTTCCTCGTTCAAGTTGTCACTGACCACAGAAAGCAGCACCCAGCTCCGAACAAATCAGCATTGGTGAGGACGCGAAAGAACTAATCACTGATCAGCGTATGAGCACCAATTATTCTGCTACTGTATATATATTTTATTTCTCAAAGTTTTGCTTTGTTGCTTCTCCATTTTGTACCATTATTCGCCAAATTATGTCTTCTATTTTGATTATATAATAAACTGTTTGTATTCTTTGCGTTTTTAAGTGTCTTACTTTCGTTATTTCACCAAATTGCCTTGTTTTTTATTATCTGGTTCGGCCCAAGCTGTGAACACTGAACAGCTTGTTGACGTCAACAAATGGGTCTTGTTTTCAGTGACGAGGGCGACCTTTAAATGATGACCAATCATGACCAAATTTCTCTTCCGTATGTTTTACACCAAATGGAACAATTTTAGGGGGTGTCATAGGAAAATATCCATCGTTTAATTTTCCCCCTATTACCTAGTGACACCCTAATATATATATATATATATATATATATATATATATATATATATATATATATATATAAACGCAAGGCAAATTAAGAGAGAGCCCTGACTAACATTGTCAGCCCATGTAATTGGCTTTTTCATTTTTTCAGTAGAAATAAAAACCCTGAATGGGTGTTAGAAATCGTTAATTTTAATAATAATAATAAAGTGTATTTGAGTTAGATGATTTTGTCGTTAAAATTTTAAGATTCGTTTGTTGGCTGAGGGATTATTACAACCAATCGGCTTACTTGTGATTGTTTAAAAATATTTTAATTACTGTGTGGCTTTCCTTAACAATTTCGACCCGTTTTCTATCTTCGCAATATTAACTAAACTACTTTTTTATTGGTGACTATAAACTATTAATCTTGTTACTTCATTTTATTTACTGATAGTGGGGTTAGTTTTATCGAAACGTTTGTTAAGTAATAAATCTAGAAGATGGAAAGACTTTAATCTTCGCCTGGCCATCACCTTTATATTTATATATCGTAGAAAACGCTGATAACGCGATGTTATGTTCCGAGAGACCCCAGCGATATCTATGGTTAAAGATCTTAGGAGAAAAATAGCCTAGGTTCCGAAGATTAAAAAATATATGAATTTTACCAAAAAATATATTTTTATGTAGAAAGGAAGGGCAAGGGCGAACGCCTGCAAAATTGCCCCGCCCTGTCCTGCATAAGAAGGAGAGAGCCGAAATTAAGGTCTCCGAGGCTCACGAGGCCATTTTTTTATATATATTTGAAAAGATTGTCTAGTGTGTAAAATGCGTGTATGTGCAGTGAAGAATAGTGGGAGAAATGTGTGTTTGAGAGCACACTGGACTGTTCACAGGGCAGATGAGACAGAAAAAGATCAGCTAAGGAGGACTGTGACAGGAGAAATAGGAATTTCAACACCCCCTGTCCCCTGTCTAACGTCGTCCCTCGCCCAGTGAGTACTTTCCTGGTCGATTGGTATCTACAATCTCCTCCATAATACTATACTGTAGTATACGTTCAATACCTGATTTGGTTATTTTCCACGTATTATTTATAAGAAAAAACTAATAGCAATACTGGCTGGTTCGTCTCCAGTAATTATCCCGAAATAGTACCTATAAATTAATTATCTAACTAGGAGGGAAATTAATGATAGGAGGGCTCTATGGAAATAAATCTGCTGAATCAGTCACGCAGCGATTCATATAAACTGACTACTTTAGGCAGAAACCAATTACACGAACCGTAGGCGTAAAAATAATTTGAAGAGTATCAAATTTAACCTTTGACCAACTATAACATTCACTACAACCACCACGAATACAACAAAAACATGAAAAGGTATATAAGTAATATATACTAATGTAAATTAATCCTGCTCTACAAGACCGTTAACCTCTTAAGTGTTCACTTTCCACCAAACGTAACGTAACCTAATCGTAGCCGCCACTTTACTTTATGGGTAAAATAGGGCCAGCATAAATCAAAAAAGGAAAATTCAAGGGCAACCCCTTTTCTGTACCCTCTTACTTTCTCTATACTCAATTTCACTACAAAGGTGGATGTTGTGCATATGTAGGCAATTACCAAACTTGTTCTTGTATTCCCGAACTCGAATCTTCCGAATTCTATACACTCTGGCTAAGGCTTACATGCCAATCTCAAACTAAATACATCTGCGCTGTTTATCTTTCTCCTAATTCTAATGACTATCCAAAATTCTTTGACTACCTCACTTCCAAAGTGGAATACATTCTTTTCCGCTCCCACTTTGCTGAAATCTCCATTTTAGGACATTTCAAAGTTCACCACCACCTTTGGCTTTCTTCCCATTTCACTGACATACCTGGTAAACTAGCTTACAACTTTTCTATCCTAAATGACCTAGAGAAGATTGGTACAGAACGCTACTCGTATCCCCGATCGCCTTGGAGATAGACCCAACATTTTGGATTTATTTCTTACCTCTCATCCTTCTTCTTACTCTGTGAAACTTTTCTCTCCGTTGGGCTACTCAGATCACAATCTTATATCTGTTTCCTGTCCTATCGCTCCAATTCGTCCTTTGGATCCTCCCAAGAGGAGGCGTCTTTGGCACCTCGGTGCGGCTGATTGGGAGGCCCTTAGGCAATACTTCTGTGATATCCCATAGAAAAATTACTGCTTCCGTGACCGGGGCCATTCTGAGTGTGCAGAGCGCATCACAGAGGTGTTTCTCTCGGGCATGGATGCGTACATTCCATATTCTATTCCTACTACTAATGCAATAAAACCTTGGTTTAACTTTACTTGTTCTAGTGCTACCTGCAACAGAGAGGAGGCTTTCAGAAGGTACCGTCGCCATCCAACTCCTGACTCTCACTCAGCCTTTATTTCTGCCGGAATCGTGCAAAATCTGTTCTTCAAGTAGCCAAAAATTCCTTCATCCGACAAAAATGTGAAAATCTATCCAATTCTAATTCTTCTCGCTCTTTCTGCCATCTAGCTAAGAACCTTTTCAACAACTTTACTTCTTCTTCTTTCCCTCCTCTTTTCCATTCCGACGGCACAGTTGCCGTCTCTTCTCCTGATAAAGCTGAACTCTTCGCTCAAACTTTCGCTTACAATTCAACTCTGGACGATTCCGGTGCTGTTCCTCCATCTCCTACCCCTTCTGACTTATTATGTCTGAAATTAGAATCTCTTCTAAAGAATTTTTCTGCCCTATCTGGGCTCAACTCTAGGAAGGCGTATGGTCATGATGGCGTTCCTCCTGATGTTCTTAAGAACTGTGCTTCTGTGCTGACACCCTGCCTAGGCAAACTCATTCGTCTTTGTCTCTCATCTGGTACTTTTCCTTCCTGCTGGAAGTTCGCTTTCATTCAGCCTATTCCAAAGAAGGATGACCGCTCTCAACCCCCCAACTATCGTCCAAATGCTTTGATTTCTTGCCTTTCCAAAGTTTTTAATCTATCCTTAATAGGAAGTTTCTTAAACATCTTTCTTCTCACAATCTTCTTTCGGATCGTCAGTATGGATTCCGCAAGGGACGCTGTACTGGCGATCTTCTTGCATATCTCTCTGACTCTTGGTTATCGTTCTTTCGGGATTTCGGTGAAACTTTTGCTATTGCGCTAAACATATCAAGAGCTTTTGATAGAGTCTGGCACAAATCTTTAATTTCGAAACTGCCCTCCATCGGTTTCTATCCTTCTATCTGTCCCTTCACTCTAATTTCCTTTCTGGCCGATCTATAGCTGCGGTTGTAGATGGCCACTGTTCTTCTCCTAAAGCTATTAACAGTGGTGTTTCTCAGGATTTTGTCCTGTCACCCACTCTCTTCCTTTATTTATTAATGATCTTTTAATTCGCACTTCTTGTCCTATTCACTCCTATGCCGATGATTACACTCTTCACTTCTCCACCCGCTTCCCAATGCGTCCCTCACAGCATTTGCTTCATGATTCGCGTAGGACGGCTATGGGGCACATGACCTCTAATCTTTCTGCTATATCTGTCTGGGGCAGAGAAAACCTTGTGTCTTTCAATGCCTCAAAAATTCAATTCCTCCATTTGTCTACTCGTCACAATCTTCCACACGACTATCCCCTTACCTTCTACAACACACAAATCAATCCTTCCTCTTCTCTTAACATTCTGGGCGTTTCCTTTTCTCGTGAGCTTTCCTGGAAAGATCCCATATACTCTCTTTCTAAAACAGCTTTTAAGAGATTAGGTGTGCTATACCGCCTCCGCGGTTTCTTTACCCCACTCAATTCCCCTCCTCTTACTGAGTGTCTTTAATCTCTCTTCGCCGCAATGTTGCCTCACTCTCTCTTACTATCGCTATCATAACGGACATTGCTCTTCTGAACTCTCTAACTGCGTGTCTCTTCCTTTAAGGAGAGCACGCAGTACCAGACTTTCTACACTTTCTCATTCCTTTTCTGTCCAACTATCTAATGCAAGGGTTAATCGGTATTTTCAGTCTTTCATCTACTCAACCGGTCAACTCTGGAACAATCTTCTTCAATTCATCTTTCCAACTGTCTATAATCTCCCATCTTTCAAACACACAGTGTCTATGCATCTCGAAAACCCCGAACTTGGTTTTGGCTCTCTCTTCTTCTATGGGAAGGGCGCTTTTGTGGGCATTTGCCTTGTCCCCTCCTTCCTGCATAAAAAAAACCAGTGCAGACTCTTGATTTAAAAACTTCTCTCACTAATTTTAACTATGGAATGCCTACTGGAATGGACATTAAAGATTACCGAATCTCAAATAAATCTGAAAGCTATATTCAGTTCAAATAAAATTTTAAGGTAATAAGCAAATAACAATGAAATATGAAAATTCGAAGTAATAACCAAATCAAAGAAGCGAACGACTGCAGCAAAATCTGAAAGATTTATCAATTGAAATGTAGACAGCGATTGACTCTCTGCTCCACCATCCCAGTTCATGGACGTCAAACTCTGAATACGTGCAAGCTCGGGATGTGGTCTCCAAACTTGCAGGGTGAACGACAGAGCAGAACGGGCCGTGGCTCTGGTGAAGGAGCTGAACGGAAAGTTGACAGTGAAAGAAGAACAGCTCCAGTTCCTCGTTCAAGTTGTCACTGACCACAGAAAGCAGCACCCAGCTCCGAACAAATCAGCATTGGTGAGGACGCGAAAGAACTAATCACTGATCAGCGTATGAGCACCAATTATTCTGCTACTGTATATATATTTTATTTCTCAAAGTTTTGCTTTTGTTGCTTCTCCATTTGTACCATTATTCGCCAAATTATGTCTTCTATTTTGATTATATAATAAACTGTTTGTATTCTTTGCGTTTTTAAGTGTCTTACTTTCGTTATTTCACCAAATTGCTTGTTTTTTATTATCTGGTTCGGCCCAAGCTGTGAACACTGAACAGCTTGTTGACGTCAACAAATGGGTCTTGTTTTCAGTGACGAGGGCGACCTTTAAATGATGACCAATCATGACCAAATTTCTCTTCCGTATGTTTTACACCAAATGGAACAATTTTAGGGGGTGTCATAGGAAAATATCCATCGTTTAATTTTCCCCTATTACCTAGTGACACCTAATATATATATATATATATATATATATATATATATATATATTATATATATATATAAACGCAAGGCAAATTAAGAGAGAGCCCTGACTAACATTGTCAGCCCATGTAATTGGCTTTTTCATTTTTTCAGTAGAAATAAAAACCCTGAATGGGTGTTAGAAATCGTTAATTTTAATAATAATAATAAAGTGTATTTTGAGTTAGATGATTTTGTCGTTAAAATTTTAAGATTCGTTTGTTGGCTGAGGGATTATTACAACCAATCGGCTTACTTGTGATTGTTTAAAAATATTTTAATTACTGTGTGGCTTTCCTTAACAATTTCGACCCGTTTTCTATCTTCGCAATATTAACTAAACTACTTTTTTATTGGTGACTATAAACTATTAATCTTGTTACTTCATTTTATTTACTGATAGTGGGGTTAGTTTTATCGAAACGTTTGTTAAGTAATAAATCTAGAAGATGGAAAGACTTTAATCTTCGCCTGGCCATCACCTTTATATTTATATCGTAGAAAACGCTGATAACGCGATGTTATGTTCCGAGAGACCCCAGCGATATCTATGGTTAAAGATCTTAGGAGGAAAAATAGCCTAGGTTCCGAAGATTAAAAAATATATGAATTTTACCAAAAAATATATATTTATGTAGAAAGGAAGGGCAAGGGCGAACGCCTGCAAAATTGCCCCGCCTGTCCTGCATAAGAAGGAGAGAGCCGAAATTAAGGTCTCCGAGGCTCACGAGGCCATTTTTTATATATATTTGAAAAGATTGTCTAGTGTGTAAAATGCGTGTATGTGCAGTGAAGAATAGTGGGAGAAATGTGTGTTTGAGAGCACACTGGACTGTTCACAGGGCAGATGAGACAGAAAAAGATCAGCTAAGGAGGACTGTGACAGGAGAAATAGGAATTTCAACACCCCCTGTCCCCTGTCTAACGTCGTCCCTCGCCCAGTGAGTACTTTCCTGGTCGATTGGTATCTACAATCTCCTCCATAATACTATACTGTAGTATACGTTCAATACCTGATTTGGTTATTTTTCCACGTATTATTTATAAGAAAAAACTAATAGCAATACTGGCTGGTTCGTCTCCAGTAATTATCCCGAAATAGTACCTATAAATTAATTATCTAACTAGGAGGGAAATTAATGATAGGAGGGCTCTATGGAAATAAATCTGCTGAATCAGTCACGCAGCGATTCATATAAACTGACTACTTTAGGCAGAAACCAATTACACGAACCGTAGGCGTAAAAATAATTTGAAGAGTATCAAATTTAACCTTTGACCAACTATAACATTCACTACAACCACCACGAATACAACAAAAACATGAAAAGGTATATAAGTAATATATACTAATGTAAATTAATCCTGCTCTACAAGACCGTTAACCTCTTAAGTGTTCACTTTCCACCAAACGTAACGTAACCTAATCGTAGCCGCCACTTTACTTTATGGGTAAAATAGGGCCAGCATAAATCAAAAAAGGAAAATTCAAGGGCAACCCCTTTTCTGTACCCTCTTACTTTCTCTATACTCAATTTCACTACAAAGGTGGATGTTGTGCATATGTAGGCAATTACCAAACTTGTTCTTGTATTCCCGAACTCGAATCTTCCGAATTCTATACACTCTGGCTAAGGCTTACATGCCAATCTCAAAACTAAATACATCTGCGCTGTTTATCTTTCTCCTAATTCTAATGACTATCCAAAATTCTTTGACTACCTCACTTCCAAAGTGGAATACATTCTTTTCCGCCCACTTTGCTGAAATCTCCTTTTAGGACATTTCAAAGTCACCACCACCTTTGGCTTTCTTCCCATTTCACTGACATACTTGGTAAACTAGCTTACAACTTTTCTATCCTAAATGACCTAGAGAAGATTGGTACAGAACGCTACTCGTATCCCCGATCGCCTTGGAGATAGACCCAACATTTTGGATTTATTTCTTACCTCTCATCCTTCTTCTTACTCTGTGAAACTTTTCTCTCCGTTGGGCTACTCAGATCACAATCTTATATCTGTTTCCTGTCCTATCGCTCCAATTCGTCCTTTGGATCCTCCAAGAGAGGCGTCTTTGCACCTCGGTGCGGCTGATTGGGAGGCCCTTAGGCAATACTTCTGTGATATCCCATAGAAAAATTACTGCTTCCGTGACCGGGGCCATTCTGAGTGTGCAGAGCGCATCACAGAGGTGTTTCTCTCGGGCATGGATGCGTACATTCCATATTCTATTCCTACTACTAATGCAATAAAACCTTGGTTTAACTTTACTTGTTCTAGTGCTACCTGCAACAGAGAGGAGGCTTTCAGAAGGTACCGTCGCCATCCAACTCCTGACTCTCACTCAGCCTTTATTTCTGCCCGGAATCGTGCAAAATCTGTTCTTCAAGTAGCCAAAATTCCTTCATCCGACAAAAATGTGAAAATCTATCCAATTCTAATTCTTCTCGCTCTTTCTGCCATCTAGCTAAGAACCTTTTCAACAACTTTACTTCTTCTTCTTCCTCTTTTCCATTCCGACGGCACAGTTGCCGTCTCTTCTCCTGATAAAGCTGAACTCTTCGCTCAAACTTTCGCTTACAATTCAACTCTGGACGATTCCGGTGCTGTTCCTCCATCTCCTACCCCTTCTGACTTTATTATGTCTGAAATTAGAATCTCTTCTAAAGAATTTTTCTGCCCTATCTGGGCTCAACTCTAGGAAGGCGTATGGTCATGATGGCGTTCCTCCTGATTTTAAGAACTGTGCTTCTGTGCTGACACCCTGCCTAGGCAAACTCATTCGTCTTTGTCTCTCATCTGGTACTTTTCCTTCCTGCTGGAAGTTCGCTTTCATTCAGCCTATTCCAAGAAGGATGACCGCTCTCAACCCCCAACTATCGTCCAAATGCTTTGATTTCTTGCCTTTCCAAAGTTTTTAATCTATCCTTAATAGGAAGTTTCTTAAACATCTTTCTTCTCACAATCTTCTTTCGGATCGTCAGTATGGATTCCGCAAGGGACGCTGTACTGGCGATCTTCTTGCATATCTCTCTGACTCTTGGTTATCGTTCTTTCGGGATTTCGGTGAAACTTTTGCTATTGCGCTAAACATATCAAGAGCTTTTGATAGAGTCTGGCACAAATCTTTAATTTCGAAACTGCCCTCATCGGTTTCTATCCTTCTATCTGTCCCTTCATCTCTAATTTCCTTTCTGGCCGATCTATAGCTGCGGTTGTAGATGGCCACTGTTCTTCTCCTAAAGCTATTAACAGTGGTGTTTCTCAGGATTTTGTCCTGTCACCCACTCTCTTCCTTTTATTTATTAATGATCTTTTAATTCGCACTTCTTGTCTATTCACTCCTATGCCGATGATTACACTCTTCACTTCTCCACCCGCTTCCCAATGCGTCCCTCACAGCATTTGCTTCATGATTCGCGTAGGACGGCTATGGGGCACATGACCTCTAATCTTTTCTGCTATATCTGTCTGGGGCAGAGAAAACCTTGTGTCTTTCAATGCCTCAAAAATTCAATTCCTCCATTTGTCTACTCGTCACAATCTTCCACACGACTATCCCCTTACCTTCTACAACACACAAATCAATCCTTCCTCTTCTCTTAACATTCTGGGCGTTTCCTTTTCTCGTGAGCTTTCCTGGAAAGATCCCATATACTCTCTTCTAAAACAGCTTTTAAGAGATTAGTGTGCTATACCGCCCCGCGGTTTCTTTACCCCCACTCAATTCCCCTCCTCTTACTGAGTGTCTTTAATCTCTCTTCGCCGCAATGTTGCCTCACTCTCTCTTTACTATCGCTATCATAACGGACATTGCTCTTCTGAACTCTCAACTGCGTGTCTCTTCCTTTAAGGAGAGCACGCAGTACCAGACTTTCTACACTTTCTCATTCCTTTTCTGTCCAACTATCTAATGCAAGGGTTAATCGGTATTTTCAGTCTTTCATCTACTCAACCGGTCAACTCTGGAACAATCTTCTTCAATTCATCTTTCCAAACTGTCTATAATCTCCCATCTTTCAAACACACAGTGTCTATGCATCTCGAAAACCCCGAACCTTGGTTTGGCTCTCTTCTTCTTCTATGGGAAGGGCGCTTTTGTGGGCATTGCCCTTGTCCCTCCTTCCTGCATAAAAAAAAACCAGTGCAGACTCTTGATTTAAAAACTTCTCTCACTAATTTTAACTATGGAATGCCTACTGGAATGGACATTAAAGATTACCGAATCTCAAATAAATCTGAAAGCTATATTCAGTTCAAATAAAATTTTAAGGTAATAAGCAAATAACAATGAAATATGAAAATTCGAAGTAATAACCAAATCAAAGAAGCGAACGACTGCAGCAAAATCTGAAAGATTTATCAATTGAAATGTAGACAGCGATTGACTCTCTGGAGTCGCAAACAAATCAAACGACGAATAAACCGTCGTACCTTTGGCTTCTCTCAAAGAAGTGTAAAACTTCTACGATACTAAAGAAGATAGTGCAGCGGCATAGTAAAATTTTCATAAGGATTGTACATTTGGTGAGAAGCATAAACTTGGCACACTTGCAGAGAGCCCACCCCAGTCACATGGAGGTGGCAGTGTACAGTGTGAGACAAAAGTCTGTCCCAAGCAATGTCCACTCTGGTAAGTTACTCTCTTCACGTGCTGTTCAAGGGTTACCCGTATTAGAAGTATTCCCTCAAGGGATCGTCCTTTCTTTGCAAAGAGATTTTCCTTGCCAGAGTGACCTCGGAGCATGTGCTTTGGCGGTCGTTATTGTCACAACACGACGAATCTTTCCATGGTTGACATAGCATTCCAAAAAATCTCACTCGGTGCAGATGCCACATCAAGAATGCATTTCTTACTTCCGGGAAAGTGTCCCAAACTGCCCATGCCGTTTTCTTGCTACGTTCTGCAAACGCCGAGACTCTGTCACATCCTGTGATTGCATGGACCACTGGAGGTGACTTCGACTTTTCAGGTCCCAGGCAAGCATGGTCTCAGGAATGGTCCCAGGCAAGCATGGTCTCAGGAATGTCCCAGGCAAGCATGGAACATCATGCGCGTGTCAGCCTCTTCAAATTGCACGGTGTCAGATTCGGGTAAAGATTCGTCGTGTTGTTGTACGACTGCACAAGCACATGCTCCGAGGTCAATCTGGCAAGGAAAAAGGGCTTTGCCAAGAAAGGACGATAATTGTCCATATTTTTTGCCGCCGTGTTATTCGCCTACCCCACATTATCAAACACCGCGTTATCAGCGTATTCTTATATATATATATATATATATATATATATCATCGGTTTGTTTTCACAATTATTATATAATTCTCAAAGACGACCCTCGATATTTTCCGCGATCTAGTTTGAAATTCCTAAATTACATTTAAAACGATAAAAAGATCGTTTTTTTAATCTCGGATAAAAGTTGTACAGCGGACTATTTCTAAATCTAGATTTATTATGACATACGAGCATTTCAAGTTTATTTGATATGTCGTCAATTCACGCGAACACAATAATAATAATAATAATAAAAATAATAATAAAGTGTGAAGTATGATAATATTCAAAGAAATTAAATCACAGAAAGAGAATCATTCTGATGCTATTTCATTTTTACAATTTTTAATCCTCGTGTATCCTTCATGTTTAAAGGGAGAAAAAATGACAAACAATCAATCCTAAATAAAATTTAGCCAATTCCTTCGTATTTAAGGTCGTTGTGCCACTTTCGATTTTGGGTGAAAATGTTTTCATACCGCAGTAAAGCCAGAGAAAGAGCTCCAGACGCTTGTTGCAAACGACCTTTTGTAAACTGGGTGCGGGTAACCCTTCACAAAGCGGTTAATACAGACAGACCATACCTAATTTTAGTGTGCAATGATAACCAATTTGCGCAGTAATAATTTCAATTCGTGCAGTGATAAATTGAAAATCTGTGCAGTGATAAATTAGGTTCTATATCCGATATAGAACTTCATTTATCACTGCACAGATTTTCAATTTATCACTGCACAAATTGAAATTATTACTGCGCAAATTGGTTATCACTGCATACTAAAATTAGGTATGAGACAGACAGATAAACAGATAGACAGACGGATAGTCAGGAAGATAACAACATACCCTGTTTACAGTGTGCTGGGCATAAATTCTACCACTATAATCTTACCGTAGATGTAAAGTGGAGCAGAGTGTGAAACAGACCCCACAGAATTTTGTGCCTTGCAGGTGTATTCGCCTCCATCGATGACCTTTGACCTACTGATGTTCACGTGACTGACCACCTCTCCGTTTAGGGTCACGTACTGACCTACAAGCACCCTAATTCAATGATAAAATTAGTTAATAACTGTTGTTACGTAACATTGATTTCTGTACAAAAACATGATAAATAATATTTTACAAAATATTTAGGAGCAAAAGGATTGCTTGTTCAACGTTTTAAATTACGTGCAATTATTTTAAACATTTATAAGTTTCGTATTTTTCAAAGAAGTGTAATTATAGAGCACTTAACAATATGAAAGATTAAGTCATTTAATTAATTACTTAGATTACAAAATTGTAAAAAGTTAATTTTAAGTGCAATGAGAAATTTAATGAAGGAACTATTCAAAAGAATTTTTATCCATCAAAGATAAGAAAAAGTCAATTTGTAATTTACAAATTCATAAACTTTTATTAACTTTTAATTTACGATAAATTAAAGACTCTTCTATAATAGTTCTTTTGCTTTATTCACCGAGTGAGAAGGGCTTGTCGAGCTTGATAGTAGATAACATACCTAATTTTAGTGTGCAGTGATAACCAATTTGCGCATAATAATTTCAATTTGTGCAGTGATAAATTAAGTTCTATATCCGATATAGAACCTCATTTATCACTGCACATGTTTTCAATTTATCACTGCACAAATTGAAATTATTACTGCCCAAATTGGTTATCACTGCACACTAAAATTAGGTAGGGAAGATAGCTTATACAATCCTTTTTTACACTATTTTGGGTTCTGAATTTGGTACAAACGATGCCACAGAATGCGTTCGGCGCCTCCCTAAAAACTCACCCAATCGAATCCAAATCTTTGTTCCTATGCTCATTTTAAACAAATGGAAACTTTCTCCTTTCGGACGACTTCTTTCCTTTCGAATCAAGGACCGATCGTCCTTCGTCACCATCAGTAACTACCTCAGAACCTCCTCCTTTATTCCATGAATTAAGAATCAGAAATTAACATAAAAGATGGAAGTCGTCAAGTGAAGAAGTGATTCGACCTTTGTACAAATCGTCAAAACTTATAAAATGACTGAATTTGTTTCAGATTTCATAGACGACTTTTAAAAATAAAATAAATAAAAAACCTTCGAAATAAAACGCCATCTTGGAAAAAGAAACTTTTTTGACAACTTATCGATACAGAGGAATATTGCGACTATGCCGGATGTTCGGTTCCATAAATCAAGTTATGACTTTGGTTTAATATACCGTATAAGAAAACGTTATAAATGAAGTTACGAAGCATAAATAACTTAACAATTTGATTTTGAGAGAAAACTTCATGACGTGAAGTTTTTTGATAATATTAATGTTTTTAGCAACATACAGAACAAACAAACTTTTCTATTAATATTTCTCAAAAATATTTGGACATTCGGAGACATTCGAAATTTGTAAATAAAAGATTATATTTTTGTCTTCCGAATTTGAGTTTCGGACGAATTTATTTGTTTCCGTTTTTTATATGATATCCTTCTCCAAATGGAATGATATCCAAAAAGACAAAGACTTAACGGGACACAAGTCCAACTAGTAAATATATATATATAATAATGGTATACTATATATAAATATGTGTGTGTGTGTGTATGTGTGTTCGTGAGAGAGAGAGAGAGAGAGAGAGAGAGAGAGAGAGAGAGAGAGAACTAAAATATTAAATATATTTGTCAATTTCAGCATTTCGGATGCATTTTTCATCTTCGATGTGATGGTCACGAAAGAGCTTTGCAGAATAAAAAATAATAATAATCAAATATAATGAAAAAAAATCTGTGTTCGAGAAACACGTGGAAGAAATAAAGCGATCACGAGAACTTCAATGAAAGTCAATGAAAAAATATATTCTACTAAATGAAGATCAAATTATCGGCGATAAAAGCAAATGGTTGAAACCTCATAAACAATTGAACGACCGATTCGAGTTTGTGGTTCAAAAGGATTCAATTACTGAATGACGATTTCAATGAAGATTCAGAAATTTCTCAAATAAATTTACCAACCATCCTTCCATCCTTTGACACCTAAAGGGCGCTCATGGAATCCGCAAAAAGAAAGAATTGTTGAACATCAAGCCATGGAATACAGAATTACTTCCTTTCTTCCTTTCTTCGTTTTAGTCTTACATAATTGTCGTTTATTTAAGGAGAAAAATCGTCCATCTCATCCAACATCGCTCCGAATCCTCGTCTATAATTTCTTATTATTATTATCTAATCATCAAATCAATTTAGTTCAGGTAATTCTATTCTCTATCGTGTTTAGCAAATTCTCTTGACAACAAAGCAACCATACGCGAGCGCAGTTCTCATAACTACAAATTTTTACCTCGTTTGGCATCATTCCATATTTTCTTAACTTCCATTTACGGGTTTCTTTCTTGAATTCTGTATTATACCTTTTTTTCTTTACAGTATACTGTGTATATATATATGGTCGCGATACGCGAATGGTGATGAGTGACTCGTAGAATTTGTCTTTCACTGTTGTATATCCCTCTCTGGCTCTTTCTGTTTCTCTTTCATAACAACGATCTTTCCACCAACTAATCTTCTGGGGATGACTCCTTTTCGAGAGCCAGGTCTTCATTTCACGTTCTGGCATCTCTGCTCTTTTTAGCTTGTCTCTCCCCTTTTTCTAAAATTCAAAATTAATGAAAGGAAAGAAATGGAGTTAAATAATATGATAGGATGGGGAAATAATGTCGCAGTAAGAAATGGATTCATTAAAAGCGCAACTTTTCCGTCTGTTCTAAGGTCTTCATCAGGTGCGAATGAAGAGGGATAGAGGAAGGCTATCAATTTATAGGGCATGGTGGGACCGAGTGTGAGGAAAGGAGATTAGGAAAGAGGTGATAAAAAAAGGGTGATAGAAAAGAAGTAAGGAAGAAGACCGAAGATGCAAAATGAAATAAACGTAAGATACATTCGATTTGTAAATATGTTAAGAATTAAACAATAGCAACAATAGCAACAACAAAAACAACAACGTACGAAAAATGTAATTAATTACAGAAGACATAATATAGTCGCAAGGTTCTTCTTTCTCGTGATGAACAATTTCCTTGTAGTAAAAAAAGAACTCTAGCATCACTCCATTTCGAGCGATCAGTGCGAAAGTTCATGGGGTGTGGGGAGTATGCAAATAATGATATATCAGCAGATACATGTCCGTACCTGTTGGCCTTCTCATGCAACATATCAACTCGAAATTTTGGTGACAACACATCATACCTAATTTTAATGTGCAGTGATAACCAATGTGCGCAGTAATAATTTCAATTTGTGCAGTGATAAATTGAAAATCTGTACAGTGATAAGTTAGGTTCTATAGGATGTAGAACCTAATTTAGCACTGCACAGATTTTCAATTTATCACTGCACAAATTGAAATTATTACTGCGCAAGTTGGTTATCACTGCACTAAAATTAGGTATGCAACACATACAGTATAACTACAGTGATTCCAGTCTCGAAATTCTTTCAACCAATTCCGTATTTACTTCATTTTGAATAATTTTTATTCCTTTATCCTCATCTTTTTCACACTCTCTCTTCCTCATTTTTGGCCACACGCTTCCTTATAAACTGGCAGCTTCCTCTTCCTTTTCATCGCACCTGATGAAGACTTAAAATAATCCGAAACTTGCGTTTTTAATACTCGTAAATTTATTACTTATTGTGGCTTTATTCTCCTATAATTCAATTTCTCATTCTTGAAAATAATCACAAAATAAAATAATTAAAAATTGGTATTCTTTTTATCTTTCTGGAGCCAGCACTGGAATACCAATTGTTACTATTTTTACTTAAACAATAGAATATTCGATTGACTCTCGCGAGAATTTTGCAAGGAGGTTTCATGAATTCTTTAAAAACGCTCCGTGTTTTTATAGCTTAATTTTTAATTCCAGTTTGTCCCCAGCGATTTTGGAGTTTTGCTTTTCTTTAGGTTTGCAGTGGTGAATATTCATATAAGGTTAGGTTGTATTTCTTCCGTCCATTTGTTACGTTAAGATACGGCAGAGATTCGCTATCGAAGAACCTGAAACGCCCGGAAATTATCTCGCTTCCTTTTCATTTCTTGTCACTATAAACTACGTACAAATTTAAACTAAAATATTGTAATCTCTTGTAATTGAGGAATTACAGCCACTATGATGCTAAGTACAAAACACAAATCGGTACCTGTAGGTTATCTCCCCCCCACCAATTTTGACAGAATATTTCGTTAAAACTAACGAAAATATCACAACTTAACCTAATCAAAATATATATTTTTATACTTTGTATCTCTGCGTCATAGTAAATACTATTCCAGAAACAAACAATGTTATAATTAATAATAGATCAACTGTACGCCCTTGATAATTGGTTAGGTTAAGTCGTGATATTTTCGTTAGTTTTAACGAAAATATTCTGTCAAAATTGGTGGGGGGGGGAGGAGATAACCTACAAGTACCCACAAATCTACATATACTTTGTGAAAACAAATTATTATCATTATTGTCATTACTATTATTATTATTATTATTAGTAGTAGTAGTAGTAGTAGCTGTAATGGTAGTAGTAGTAGATATTTATTTTGAGAAATTAATAAATGGCGCTTTGATATGAAACTTTATATAATGAAATTAATTTCTTCAGAATGAGGATATCTTCCAGATTGGAAAATAAGAAGTCTATAATTTTTCGATTGCTGACTATTTAGAGATCTCGTCTGGGATTATGCAAAATACCCTACTCATAATTAAACATTTTTCTGTGACTATATTTAAGGGTTAAAGAGACAGGCATAAATTTAGGGCTCCATTTCTAAGTAAGTTTCTCTTACATAATCCCATAAGTTGACTCTAAACTGATAAGATTATCATGTATGCGAGGTTAGGATCCTATTCGTATTAATAATGTTTTGAAATGGAAACCATTATTTATATTGTTCAATAACAGAACTGATATACAGTATTTGGCTGCTACTAATAATTTACTTTTATTTCACATATCCTTATTGATTTAAAAATAATGATCCCTTTCCAAATTGTTCGCCAGACTTCGACGAAATCACAAAAAATTTCGCGGTTCACTCGGTGGACACGTCTACTCAAAATTCTAACTCTTAATAAATTCTTCAAGTTTCCTCGGAAATTTGAAGTCTTAATTACGAATAAATAATGAAGCGTCAAAAAATGAAACATTGAAATGATTTTAATTTTTAAATCAAATAAAATGCCGATTTAAGTTCTCAAAAGCGTTCGTTAAAAGTTTTTGTCCATAAAATTATAAGAAATCGGTCCAGTCAGCCGATGATTTAATCATTGCCTGAACGATCCCTAAAAATAAGGCGATTTCAAAGAATTCATTAAAAAAGTTCTTAATGTCTCGAATTTTGGGGGAAGGGGCTGCGTGGGGTGCGGGTAAAGTTTTGGAGTGTGGTGAATGAGGGTAAAGTAGGAAAGTGCAAAGAGGAAAAAAAATGAGGAGGAGAAATATGTTGATAAATTAACGTTCGAAGAAAATGGGATCGAGCGAAAAGTCTTGAAATGAACGTTGATTTATTCGACAAGAGTTTGAAGCGCAATTTTAGATTTTGTTTATTATTATTATTATTATTATTATTTTGGTAAAATATTTCGCTGATGGTGTTTCGAGTTAATGTTTACAAAAAATAAAAAGTGGTGTAATTGTCAATCAGAGCATAAAACTTCGTATTATAGTAAGAAAATGGATATGTATTTATTTTGTACGTGAATCAATTATTATTAAATCAGTTATTTATTTTTTATTAAATAAATATAGGTGAAATGATTTTATAGGTACACACTTTGTTTTCTTATTAACTCAACAAACTAAACACGAAAAATTCTTCACAATGACAATCGTTTCTCAAAAGTCTTGGATTATTTGTAATAAATTCGTGTGCTATACGAGTAATTGTATTAATGGGTTTACATAATATAATTTTGTATATGGAGCTAATTTTAATCCACGGCATTGCGAGTCGCAACTTAAATCCAAAATTTAACTGTATTTCACTAAAAAAGTCACCGATTAATAGATAAAAGGACATAAAAGGATAGAATATAGCGAAAGACGACATCCGGCATCCCATGAAAAGTAGAAATATTGAAATATTTTTCCTTCCGCTTCCACTGTCTCTTTATTAATGGACTTAGCATTCATTAAATGCACGGTTAATTAATAATATACGAATATAATTTTTATGTGTTTTCTATATTAAAAACGACACTTAATGATGTAAAAGTAACCTCCGAATATTTGCTAGCAAACAATATTTTATAACTTCACATATTTTGTAAAATATTTTCCCTTTAGAAATAAATTAAACCCAAATATTTCACTCAATTATTATTCATATAAAACAAGTACCCGTGTAAATGATGTATGTCCCACCCAACAGTCGCTATCGACTTTCGTTTAGAATTTAGACCATAATATTTGATAACTTTTACAATTCTCTTCTGTGGTCTTACATTAATTAAATTAATCCCACCATAAAACACTAATTACCCAATCCGAGTTAGCCAATTTGTTCCTAAGAAATTACTCTGTCATTTAAATGTCAAACGGCCTCTTAAAACCAAAAGTTCGGTTTTAGAAAAGCGTGACTTCCATTCAGTCATGACCCTTTCTACCTGACCGCCACCATGATGACCGAACCCTCGCACAAAGCTTTGGAGGGAAGTTCTAAAACTCTAAAACTCATCTTTGAAATGAAAGAATAAACGCTAAACAATACTTCCTTTTTTGGAGGTTTTTTTTTTATGATGTGTCATCGCATACAGCCGCGAACAGAACTCAAAATGGAAAACTTAATCTCGTTCTGCGGATTATTATTTTCATCATAATTTTATTATAATTTCCAAGGAAGAAAGTTTGCTTTTGCAAAAATGTGGCTTATTTTTTATACGGAATTGAAGGATTTGGTGCGTCATTATTTTGTTATTGTGCCATATTGAAATTATAAATAGTTCTTCTTAATATGCTTGTTAAAAGCCGTTTCCCAATTATTACAAACATTATTAACGTTTCCAAATTATTTCACACATACAGTAAACTTAAAGGTCAGACTCCGACTGAAATAAATTTTAGTAAATAGAACTAAATGTTTCCCGATGAATAACGACTACATGCGTAAAAGTTTCTTTGAAGGGTCTGAGTGATCATAGAAGTAGTATGATCGGGGTTGAAATGTACGGAAGTTACAAATGAAATTAAAAGAGCATGTATAGATAACTCCTAACCTTTTGCAGCATTTTAATGTTGCAAATGAAGGACGAGCCTGTAATTACGGTAATTCTTCCCTACTGGCTGCAATGGCAACAGGGAAAAAAGGTAAATTAATTTATTGTTTTATTTATTATCTACTTAATTAGGGAATTATTTTAATATTTATTTTCAATTACCTTACGAGGACAACAAAATTATTTATTTATTTATACTTTATTAAATACTATATATCTTTTCACTGGTTAAAAATAAGTATGGAGACATTCTGTCCAGCAATAATTACAGGCTTATTGCTGTCGCTTCCTGCTTCTCGAAACTACTAAAAAAACTCTTGTTACCCCGATTAAATGATTACCTATGGACATCTAATCAGTTTGGTTTTAAAAGGTCCCACTCAACTGACCTGTGTATCTATGTACTTAAAGAAACAATATCTAAATATATTGACAATAATTCAACTATTTATAACTGTTTCCTAGATATAAGTAAGGCATATGATAAAATGAACCACAATATTTTATTTAAAAAACTAGAAAACAAGAAGGTTCCCATGTACATATTAAATTTATTGAAATTTTGGTATTCCTACCAATCTTTTACCGTTAGGTGGGGCATTATACTAGCTAAATGTTTTGGCTCCTCTTGCGGGGTGAGACAAGGTTCCTTACTCTCCCCTATGCTGTTTGATATGTACAATTGTACATATAATGAGGGATTAATTGCTTCACTTAATGAGGCAACAGTGGGATGTTGTATAGATAAGACAAGGATAAATAACTTAGTTTATACCGATGATATGGTGTTAATAAGTCCCTCTGTTAAAGGTCTGGATCGGCTACTAAAAGTCTGCGAAGTGTATTCGCAGAAACATGATATTCTTTTTAATGTTACAAAAACTAAGGTTATGCAATTTCATCCTAAAACCTGTAATCAGCCACCTGATACTAGGTTTAAAATGAAAGTGAAGTAATTGAGGAAGTACAAGAGTTTAAGTATTTGGGTCAAACTATTACCAGCCCTTGAGTGATGACTCGGATACAAGAAAACAATCTCGAAGTCTTTGTGCTAAAGCGAAAATGACTATAAGGAACTTTCGGTTCTGTACAAGTGAAACTAAAGACACTCTCTTTCGTACTTTCTGCAGCAATATATACGGACCGCAACTGTGGGTGAATTATAAAAAAGGTTCTGGCAGAACCCTAATTTTGCTGTACAACAGGTCTTTTAGACTCATAAATAAATTACCCCCAGATGCTCAGCTTCGCAAATGTCTGCTACCCGCAATGTCCAGACCTTCCCGGAGGTAACGAGACGTGCTCAATACAGTCTAATGCAAAGAATTAAAAAATCAACCAACCCGATTATCCAAGCTATCCACGAGTCCTGCCGTTTATCCTCTAAGGCCTAAGCTATGGAATTCTGGGTACGAAAACGTCTGTATGTAGCTCCAGTTAACTTCAACATTACTGTATTATTTCTAATCAACTGTATATATTTCTATCCTTATTATGTGAACTGTCATTGTAGTAATAATATTTGTCATATGGACTATAGTCTGCCAATAAACCTTTTCATTTTCATTTTCATATCGAAAAAGAGTTCTTTCAAGACAAAAGCATATAGACAGTTGCCGAAAGAATTTCTCGAACACTTTTTGTAACTATTATTTAAAATACATTAAATGGCACCTCAAATACTATAAATCGAAACAGTAATTTTTTATGAATGAAAATAGTACAAACGAACATACAGTATTTATACAGTACATTGTTGGAGTACGAACACACTTATTTTTAGAAGAATTTCATCTCGGTAACCTCTTTTTATTTGAAAGATGTAAACATTATATATATATATATATATATATATATATATATATATATATATGATGAAAAGAACCACGAAGGAAACAGAATGGTGCTCAAGCGCTTTCGTCTAATGACATCCTCAGGAACACAGAAGTAAATAAAAAGTTCAAGACTATGTACATATAGGTCACCAAAAAAAAAATATATATATATATATATATATGTATATAATAAATATAGAAATAAAAATTCTGGGAGAGCATACACATTTGTAAGGAAAAACTACCAATTTTAGCACTTTCCCCTTCTTCTCTAAATCCGTTCTGAACGAATTCAAAACAACAGGATCAAGCGGATTGTTTACAACCAATTTTTATAGATAATGCCTGAATTATATATAGGTCACAAAAAAATTGTAGGAGGAGCATACAAATTTATAAGAGAAAACTACCAATGTTTTAGCACTTTGCCCTTCTTGTCTAAATCCGCTCTGAACGAATTCAAAACAACAGGATCAATTGAAAAAAGACCCTGGCTCATGCTAAAATTATTTGTAAGTTGAATAATAGCAGACTCAAGAATATTTCTATTAACAATGTATGTTGCTAGAGTGAAACAAAACTGAAGCATTATTCCAATCAATACAGTGGGATAACACTGACAAATGGACAAAAAAGGCAGTGGACGACTGTTCCGTTCTAACGGAATATTGATGCTGTTTTACACGCGTGTGCAAATCCTTTCCCGTCTGTCCAATGTAAAAGGAATCACATTGTTTACAACCAATTTTATAGATAATGCCTGAATTATTGGTAGGATTATTTTTAACTACGATATTTTTCACAATATTTTCATATGAAAATACTACATTAACATTCGAAAGTTTAAGTACATGAGCAATGCCTAAAAAGCCTGCGAAAAATGGAAGTACTAAAATATTCTTTGACAAAGTGCGAGGGTTATTATTCACACGATAGAAGGTTCGTTTTGTCTTGTTAAGACAAGATTCCATAAACGCAGGTGGGTAGCACAGATCACTTCCAATACCGTTGATTTTTTCTAATTCGGTATCGATGTATTCCGGACTGGCGATCCTAAGAGCGCGGAGAAACATTGAAGAAAATATGGCCTTCTTAATGGGGGTGTCATGTCCCGAGTAAAAGTGTACGTAGGACAAATTTTTGTTTTTTTTCCGATAGATACTAAACTTAAAACCTGGGCTTTCTCTATATACACGCACATCCAAAAACGGGATTGAGTTGTCTTGTTCCACTTCTAGAGTAAACTTACTGGAGGGGTCTTGATCATTTAACTGAAGGAGGAAGTCATCCAGGTCACGCTTCATGGGCCAGATACACAAAATATCGTCGACGTACCGCAACCATGGGATGCCAACCCCCAGGATTCTCGGAATGTAAGTAATTTTGAAAAACTCCATATAAATATTGGAGAGGAGGGGCGACAAGGGATTACCCATGGCCATCCCAAAAACCTGTTGATAATACTCACTATTGAAAGTGAATTTACAGTCTTTGATGCAAAATTTAATGAGTTCCAAAACGATGTGTGCAGGTAGTGGCAGGTCATACTTATTTTTGTGAGCCCTATATAGTTCAGGCATTATCTATAAAAATTGGTTGTAAACAATCCGCTTGATCCTGTTGTTTTGAATTCGTTCAGAATGGATTTAGACAAGAAGGGCAAAGTGCTAAAATTGGTAGTTTTTCCTTACAAATTTGTATGCTCCTCCCACAATTTTTATTTCTATATTTATATATATATTTTTTAGGTGACCAGTATAATTTTATATTCTCGAACTTTTTATTTATTTCAGTGTTCCTGAGGATGTCATTAGACGAAAGCGCTTGAGCACCATTTTGTTTCCTTTCCTTCGTGGTTCTTTTCATCATAAATATTTTTCACGTGTTACTTTCGAGAAATAATTTTCATATATAAATATATATATATATATTGGCTTCTCAAATTACTTGCACTACCCCCAGGTTTTTTATTTTTTGATAAATCCAGAGAAGGTAGCATTTCTTGATAACAATCATTCCTCTACGACTACGTGTGTCTAGACATATCGCTAAAAGGCAAATACCCATAAACGGCTTATCTTAATCCTTTGAAAACCTTTTCTAAATCTCATTCCACCTCAAATATGTAGGTGGTCCAAGTAATTTTAGAAGCCATTGTGTGTGTGTGTGTATATATATGTATATATCAGGGCTGGCAGGTCGGACCCGGACCCAGACTCAGGTTTAACCCGAAAGTGAAATGAGACCCGGACCCGGACCTGAAAGTGAATTTTAAAATTGACCCAGACCCAGACCCGACCCGAAACTGAAGGACCAGCACAGCCAGGTTTTTAGTTTACAAAATTTATGTGTGCGCCTTTAGATTTGGAAACAATGTATTGAATTATCACTCCAGGACGGATGAATTCAAACTGTGTCACTGAGTGCGAAGTTTGATGCAGGTGTGATACAGTTTGAAAAATGTCCTCGCCTCGCGAAAGAGAGAGATTCAGCTGGGAAACTGATCCATCAAGATCCCATGAAATGGTGGATGGAGATGGGAGGAGAATTAAAACAGGCAGCCCTGGTAGCATTGTCTAGTCCATGTGCACACAAGTTAGCGTTGAAAGATTGTTCTCCGCTCTAAGCTTCATTCTGAACCCGCAAAGAAATTCTTTTTCGCAATCATTATTAGACGCAGTATTGTTTTTGCTATCGAACGGTGTTGGAGAATAAAGTCTTCTCAAATAAAATAGTGTAGAATAGTCCTCATAAAAATATTTCAGTTAAAAAGCGCATATACACTATATGATCAAAAGTATTCGGACACCGCATGGTTTTGGGAAAAATGGTTTTATTATGGCATTTAGTAACCAGTAGGTCCACCCTTTGCTTTTATTACAGCGTCAACACGTCGAGGCATACTTTCCACCAGTTTTCGGTAAGTCTGTGCAGGAATGGCTCGCCATTCCTCTTGCAGAGCTGATGCAAGAGATGCAAGTGAAGCCGGGCGTGGTGTGCGGTTTCGTATCCGTCGCTCCAGTTCGTCCCACATGTGCTCGATTGGGTTGAGATCGGGCTCTGAGCAGGTCATCTAACAAATCCACCTTATTTTCACGAAACCAGTCCTGCACACGCCTTGCAGTATGGCAGGGAGCTCGATCCTGTTGAAACAAACCAATGGCCATCTCCGTAGTATTGCCACAGTGTAGGGAGGGCCGAATTGTCCAGAACGTCGAGATAAACATCAGCGTTCATGGTAGTGGGTATAACAACCAACGGGCCGAGCCTAGCCAGGAAAAACAACCCCATACCATGATGGACCCTCCACCGAACTTCACCGTTGGACGTACACAGTCAGGAAGAAGCCGTTCTCCGGGCTGTCGCCACACCCAAACACGCCCATCATACTGGAAGAGTGAATACCGCGACTCGTCGCTCCAAAGAACAGTTTTCCAGTCCTCCACGGTCCAGGAACGACGGGAGACACACCAGGCCAAACGACGCGTGGCATTAACTTTTGTAATCAGTGGCTTGTGTACAGCTGCTCTACCATAATAACCGAGTCTGTGCATCTCTCTGCGGATAGTTACAGTACTAACGGAGGTACCGGATGCTCTTCCTACCTCCTCAGCGATGGAAGCGGCAGAGGACATGCGGGACTTCTTGACATGTCGTACCAGACTACTTCTATCACGTTCCGTCAGTTTGCGTGGTCGTCCGGAACGTTTTTTCGCGTTAGTTGCACCGTCGTGCTTCCCATCTCATGATAACATCCGCTACAGTCGACTTTGGTATATCCTGTTTGGCTGCAATGTTTCGTATAGAAACGTTACTTAAATAACATCCGATGACGAGTCCACGTTGGAACTCGGAGAGTTCACGTCCGCGCGGCATGGCTTCACAACAGTTACTGATAACTTAACAGAACACCTCAGCATTATAGTTTCGCCACGCTTTTTCCCAGCATACCTTTCGGCGAAGGTGATATTTGCAGAAATGCGGATTTTCCGGGGTGTCCGAATACTTTTGATCATATAGTGTATATATATATATATATATTATATATATATATTATATATCTATAATATATATATATATATATAATATATATATATATATATGTGCCCCGGTGGTGTAGTGGTTAGCGTCGCTGACAACGAATCCATTGGCCCCGGGTTCGAGACCGGACGGCAGCCGGCGCGCGGCAAAACCCAGCTGTTCACCTTCCACATAAAAGAAAGTGGTTGGTAGATAAATGGGTACCCTAGGTGGCCTAGTGGTTAAGACGCTGGGCTGCTGATGGGGCGTGGTTGGTTCGGATTCCACCTTAAACTGTAGTCTAAGGTGGAGTGAAAAGCTTGACCTTCGTCAGAATGAACAATTCGGGCGGAAGCTAACCAAAGGTTTTTTTTAACCAAAGGTTTTATATACTTTGTATATTCAAAATAAAAAAAAATCAGTTAAAAATTCAGAAATCTCCTTCCTGTCTTGCCACAACTTTCAATCTAGATTCTAGGAGAAATAAGTATAGGCTATGTATGCCGCTATATCAATGTCTGTTTTAAAGGAGTTCACAGAATATGTTGCCCTCAAAATATAAAGACAATATTACTACCAAATGACTAATTATTTCATATTATCGGTTTTATTTTTGTTTTTTAAGATAAACAAGTATTTAATTTTAATACAAAAAGGTGATAATTTCCATTTGAGTTCACTCAAAAAATAGAATTTGTTTTCACAAAATGAATTAAAATTTAGAATAAGGGGCCTGAAGAGAGCAATCATACATCGTACTGTGCCCCTTAGCCATGCATGTATAACTATACCTAGTTACTATTAAATATTAATACAATTAATACAACTACTTTCAAACATTTCCAAAATCGGATTAATTAATAGTAGTCTTTTTACCTATCTTATACCAGATTATAATTATTACATTTTTAATAATGGACCCGACCCAGACCCGGGTCATATACTGAAAGACCCGACAGGACCTGAAAGTGAACTTTCAGGTCCGACCCGGACTCGGACCACGACCCGAAAGTAAATTAGAAAAATTACCCAGACCCGACCCGAAAATGATAGACCCGCACAGCCCTGGTGTGTGTGTATATGTATATATATATATATATATATATATATATATACCCTCATCGCAAGGCGGCCCAAAACTACCCACGCCCAATCAATCTTCTCGAGAGGGATTAAAAAACTTCGAGCAACGTTCGGTTTCTATATTCTCCGACCCTTTATTCCCGATCTACTTAATTCAGCTCTATTAAATTTCAGTAGCATTTAGTTCTACTCCATTTCATCCTCATTTATCTTTTTACGAATCTGTTTAATTTGGCGGATACTATACAATAAATTCTTTTGAGGAAAGACTTGATTCGCCCTATAAATATATATATATATATATATATATATATATATATATATATATAATATATATATATATATATATATATATATATATATATATATATTGGTGAAGGCCGCTTCTGGCAAGCTTCAATTTCAATTTAAGCAGAAAGCCACAGACAAGAAGGAAAGAAACATCCATCATGTTGGAAAGGGACTATATTTGTACAATGCAAATGCAACGTTTCAAGCACAAACTATGCTCATCTTCAGGCAAAAAATTCTAAAAAGTTAAAAACAGAATATTAAAAACCATAATGACAAATATAAAATACAAAATAATGTAGGGAAAAACCCAAACTAAAAATTCACAAGCTTTTAAAATACTAAAAATGAAAGTCACACACTAAAAACAACATAATGAATGACAATGAATGACAATTATAAAATACAAAATAATGTAAGGAAAAAACCCAAACTAAAAAATTCACAAGCTTTTAAAACACTAAAAATGAAAGTCACACACTAAAAAGAACACACCTTAAGTCTAAGTAGCACAGATTCCGAGACAAAACTAATACAAACAGAAGCATCTAAAAACAAGTAGAGGTTGTTTGTTAAAAATGTTCAGTTAAGACGGAGGGGAACGGATGAATTATCAGAAATGAGCGAAGGGAGAGAGTTTTAATATATATATATATATATATATATATATATATATTGGTAGCACTGTGCGGAGCCTCAAGTCGCGTTTCTGTGCCCACATGGGCATAAGCCATAGAACTAACAAACCACTGAGAACTAAAGAAGCTTCACGCAGCCATGTTATTCAGTGCAAAGTGGATATAACTTTAGCTAATTTTAACATTTTAGATTCCGCTCCGTGTGAACAAATTTAAGACTTTTAGAATCATTATATATTAAAACTCTCTCCCCTTCGCTCAATTTTGATAATTCATCCGTTCCCCTCCGTCTTAACTGAACATTTTTAACAAACCAACCTCTACTTGTTTTTAGATGCTTCTGTTTGTATTAGTTTTGCCTCGGAATCTGTGCTACTTAGACTTAAGGTGTGTTCTTTTTAGTGTGTGACTTTCATTTTTAGTGTTTTAAAAGCTTGTGAATTTTTTAGTTTGGGTTTTTTCCTTACATTATTTTGTATTTTATAATTGTCATTATGGTTTTTAATATTCTGTTTTTAACTTTTTAGAATTTTTTGCCTGAAGATGAGCATAGTTTGTGCTTAAAACGTTGCATTGTACAAAATATAGTCCCTCTCCAACATGATGGATGTTTCTTTCCTTCTTGTCTGTGGCTTTCTGCTTATATATACCGGTATATATATATTAGTGGTGGACCGGATATCCGCATCATTTTCAACATCCGCATCCGCACTTCTGACTGCGGATGTTATGCGGATATTACCTCTAATAAATTATGCAATTTACAATTAAATTAGCTTATAAAGTAGCTTATAAGACCCAGCCATGAACATTTCATGTAAAGTATTAATAATTATTAATAAACAAACAAATATATAAACCTCAAAATATAAATACCATTAAATCAACAAACACTGCCTGTGCCGCTGTGCGTACTCCACTGTGGCTGAAACTCTTGAGAAAGTTATTTTTATCATAATGAAAACATTAATATTAATTTTAATTCTTATGCATTGCCTGCCATAATAGTAATATCACGAAATTTGAAAAATTGTCATATATTGATAATTCTATATTATATTCATAGATTAACTAAATATCCGCATCCGCGGATATTGAAAATAAAAATCCGCATCCGCAGATGTTGAAAAACTGACATCCGGTCCACCACTTATATATATATATATATATATATGTTTATAAAGTCCTTATCTATTTTAGTGAAAACGTGGCAAAAAAGGTAAAATTCAATGACAGTATAATAGAAAGCATACATTTAATGAATACTTAAGCATATGATTCTACATGAGCACCATCAGTATCTCTACAGAGTTCGAATCAGTCAGCAGCATTGCGGAACACATTTTGGAGCATGAAGGGGGTTATTTTTGTAACTGCTGTTACGATACGAGCACGTAAATGTCCCAGCTTCATTCAGATGGCATTTTAAACACCGTCGTCTTTCAACAAGATAGGGCACCTTGTCATTACGCAAACATTGTTCGAGAGTACCATACTGAACGATTTCCAAATCGGTGGATCGGACGTGGAGGCAACAGGCCCTGGGCGGCTCGATCTCCTGACCTAACGCCCTTCGATTTCTTTGCATTGGGCTTTATCAAATCAAACGTCTATCAAACGAGGGTTACAGATCTGCAACATTTACGTGCTCGTATCGTAACAGCAGTTACAAAAATAATCCCTGTCATCCTCCAAAATGTGTTCCGCAATGCTGCTGACAGATTCGAACTCTGCTTTGTAGAGATACTGATGGTGCTTATGTAGAATCATATACTTAAGTATTCATTAAATGTATGCCTTCTTTTATATTGTTATTGAATATTACCCTTTTTGCTACGTTTTCACTGAAATAGATAGGGACTTTATAAACACCCTCTGTGTGTGTATGTGTATGTATATATATACATATATATATATGAAAATTATTTCACGAAAGTAACACGTGAAAAATATTTATGATGAATAAAACCACGAAGGAAAGGAAACAGAATGGTGCTCAAGCGCTTTCGTCTAATGACAGCCTCAGGAACACTGAAGTACATAAAGAGTTACAGCCTATTATAGGTTACAAATATATATATACAATAAACGGAGAAAAAAAATTAAAGGATTGTGGGAGGAGCATACAAATTTGTAAGGAAAAACTACCGATTTTAGCACTTTCCCGAATTCAACACAAGATCAAATGAATTGTTTCCAACCAATGTTATAGTTAATTAAAAAAATAATAATAAATTGAAAAATAAAAATAAAACTTGTAAGAGGAGCATACAAATTTATACTGGAAATCTGCCCAGGTTTTAGCACTCTGCACTTCTTGTCTAAGTCCGATAAATAAAAAATAAATTGAAAAATAAAAGTTATTAGAGAAGTATACAAGTTTACCAAAGGTTTAGCACTCTACCCTTCTTGTCTAAATCCGTTCTGAACGAATTCGAAACAACGGATCGAGTTGAAAAAGACCTTTGCTTATGTTGAAGTTATTTGTAAGTTAGATAATGGCAGACTCAAGAATATTTCTCTTAACAATGTTGCTAGAGTGAAACAAAACTGAAGCATTATTCCAATCAATACAGTGGGATAACTCTGACAAATGGACAAAAAGGGCTGTTTTACACGTGTGTGAAAATCCTTTCCCGTCTGACCTATGTAAAAGGAATCACATTGTTTACAACCAATTTTATAGATAATGCCTGAATTATTGGTAGGGCTATTTTTTACTATGATATTTTTCACAATATTGTTATATGGAAATACTACATTAATATCCAAAAGTTTAAGTACATTAGCAATGCCTATAAAGCCTGCGAAAAATGGAAGTACTGAAATATTCTTTGACAAAGTACGAGTGTTATTATTCACACGATAGAAGGTTCGTTTTGCCTTGTTGAGACAAGATTCCATAAACGCAGATGGGTAACACGATCACTTCCAATACCGTTGATTTTTTTCCAATTCGGCATCGATGTATTCCGGACTGGCGATCCTAAGGGCGCGGAGAAACATTGAAGAAAAAATGGCCTTAGTGGGGGTGTCATGTCCCGAGTAAAAGTGTACGTAGGACAAATTTTTTTTTCTTTCCGATAGATACTAAACTTAAAACCTGGCCTTTCCCGATGTACACGCACATCCAAAAACGGGATTGAGTTGTCTTGTTTCACTTCTAAAGTAAACTTAATGGAGGGGACTTGATCATTTACTGAAGGAGGAAGTCATCCAGGTCAGGATTCATGGGCCAGATACACAAAATATCGTCGACGTACTGCAACCATGGGATGCCAACCCCCAGGATTCTCGGAATGTAAGTAATTTCAAAAACCTCCATATAAATATTGGAGAGGAGGGGCGACAAGGGGTTTCCCATGGCCATCCCAAAACTTGTTGATAATACTCGTTATTGAAAGTGAATTTACACTCTTTGATGCAAAGCTTAATAAGTTCCAAAACAATGCGTGCAGGTAGTGGCAGGTCATACTTATGTAATTCTCGGGAGAGAAAGTCAAACGTATCGTCAATCGGCACTTTTGTAAACAATGAACAAACGTCAAAACTGATCAATCTATCGTTGGTTTCAGTACGTGCATTATTCAATTTTTCAGTAAGATCCATGGAATTTTTACATGTGAATCAGAGATAGTCCCGAGAATGGGGGACAAGACTTTGACAAGCCATTTGGAGAGTTTATAAGTAATAGAGCCCACCGAGCTAATAATAGGGCGCATAGGGTTGCCAGGCTTGTGGGTTTTAATAAGACCGTAAAGGTAGGGAAGAGAAGGTGAAGTGGACATGAAAAGCGGAATTAAGTCCTTAATCTTGAGAATGCGTTTCAAGCCACTATGAATGATTCATGACGTCATCCTGCGGGTTCTTCATAAGTTTGCTGTATGTGGCGAGGTCCTGGAGAAGCTCGTTCATCTTTCTGATGTAGTCCACTTTGTCCATAATAACTATGGTGTTAGCCTGTCTGCTTTAGTAATATGGAGCTCACCATCTTTTTTTTTGAGAGGCTATTGCGAAAACGTTTAGGAAAGTTATCTTCGTAAGTACTATTCGCCGCACTATAAACAAGGCCTTTAACTATGTTAAACAAAGACTGAGGAAGCTTACACTGTTTTTCAAAACAAGCGAGACTGTAACAAATTTGTAAAGCAGAAGTTTTTTTAACAATAAAGGACATGCCATATCCAAGGGCACTTTTTGCATCGTCACTAATATTTTTCGAAGAAAGGTTCAAAACACACTTTGAGCTTGCTTTTTTGCTCCACTGACTATTTCGAATGAGACTTAATTTTGCGATCCAAAGTCTTACGAAGTGAAGAAGTTCTTCGACGCAACTCGTTGTAAATTTCATCAAACAAAGGTTGGATCCACGGTTGGGGAATAACCGTCTGTGTTTCCTTTCCTTCGTGGTTTTATTCATCATATATATATATATATATAATTCAGAGCTGGGCACTTCCGCAAACACTTCCGCAAACCGCAAATTCCGCAATTGCGGAAGTATGTTTTTCGTTTGCGGATTTGCGTTTGCGGCAGTCATCGCAAATTAGTGAATTTGCGTTGCGGAACTAAGACCGCAAACGCAAATCTTTCCGCAAATTTCCCACGTGGCCACTGGCCAAGCCCGCTAGTGCTGTGACGCTGCTGTCACTGGCCGCCAACGTGTCTAAGTCTCAAAATTTATGAAATTCAAATGATTAAATTTATTATTTAATTTATTTACTATTTACTTGCAGGAGGTGTTTTTGTTCAATATAATATATCAATATATGTAGTATTTTTATTTCTTCTACAATAGTGATTTATTGTAATAAATTATTTAGCCTTGTTTTAATAAAAACAAGGCTAAAACATTAAACATTAAAAAGATATAAAAACATTTTATACCTCTTTAATGTTTTGGATACTTTTTATAGTTAAAATTGCGATTGCAGAATTTGCGGTTTGCGGAAGTGTTTGCGGAAGTGCCCAGCACTGTAAAAATTGGAAATATGGTTTGCGTTTGCGGATTTGCGTTTGCGGCACCAAAATGGCAAGCAGTTTGCGGATTTGCGGTTGCGGAAGGTAAGGTTTGAGTTTGCGGATTTGCGATTGCGGAAGTGATTTTGAGTTTGCGGTGCCCAGCTCTGATATATATATATATATATATATATATATATATAAATGAAATTATCACTATATGATCAAAAGTATTCGGACACCCCGGAAAATCCGCATTTCTGCAAATATCACCTTCGCCGAAAGGTATGCTGGGAAAAAGCGTGGCGAAACTATAATGCTGAGGTGTTCTGTTAAGTTATCAGTAACTGTTCTGAAGCCATGCCGCGCGGACGTGAACTCTCCGAGTTCCAACGTGGACTCGTCATCGGATGTTATTTAAGTAACGTTTATATACGAAACATTGCAGCCAAACAGGATATACCAAAGTCGACTGTAGCGGATGTTATCATGAGATGGAAGCACGATGGTGCAACTAACGCGAAAAAACGTTCCGGACGACCACGCAAACTGACGGAACGTGATAGAAGAAGTCTGGTACGACATGTCAAGAAGTCCCGCACGTCCTCTGCCGCTTCCATCGCTGAGGAGGTAGGAAGAGCATCCGGTACCTCCGTTAGTACTGTAACTATCCGCAGAGAGATGCACATACTCGGTTATTATGGTAGAGCAGCTGTACACAAGCCACTGATTACAAAAGTTAATGCCACGCGTCGTTTGGCCTGGTGTGTCTCCCGTCGTTCCTGGACCGTGGAGGACTGGAAAACTGTTCTTTGGAGCGACGAGTCGCGGTATTCACTCTTCCAGTCTGATGGGCGTGTTTGGGTGTGGCGACAGCCCGGAGAACGGCTTCTTCCTGACTGTGTACGTCCAACGGTGAAGTTCGGTGGAGGGTCCATCATGGTATGGGGTTGTTTTTCCTGGCTAGGGCTCGGCCCGTTGGTTGTTATACCCACTACCATGAACGCTGACGTTTATCTCGACGTTCTGGACAATTCGGCCCTCCCTACACTGTGGCAATACTACGGAGATGGCCATTGTTTGTTTCAACAGGATCGAGCTCCCTGCCATACTGCAAGGCGTGTGCAGGACTGGTTTCGTGAAAATAAGGTGGATTTGTTAGACTGGCCTGCTCAGAGCCCCGATCTCAACCCAATCGAGCACATGTGGGACGAACTGGAGCGACGGATACGAAACCGCACACCACGCCCGGCTTCACTTGCATCTCTTGCATCAGCTCTGCAAGAGGAATGGCGAGCCATTCCTGCACAGACTTACCGAAAACTGGTGGAAAGTATGCCTCGACGTGTTGACGCTGTAATAAAAGCAAAGGGTGGACCTACTGGTTACTAAATGCCATAATAAAACCATTTTTCCCAAAACCATGCGGTGTCCGAATACTTTTGATCATATAGTGTATATATATATAAATGAAATTATCGTTTCTCCCATTTCTTCTTAACTAAAACGAAAGTGTTTGAAATAAGACTAATTCACTTTTTCGTCATTTACACACTGTTTTGTAGTGAGAGACCATTTCACTCATTTACAAGTCGTATTTGGCGCAAAAATTTCACTATATTACATTTGGGGTACAAACTTTTCTTCATGCAAAAAAATAATACCGAAATGTTTATCTTTTCATCAGCTTTTATTGTTTATTAACTATATTCTTACGCTATTTCAGTATTTTATTAATATACTTTTTATTAATATTATTTATTTTATTTACTTTTTTCATTATTTCCCTACTTTTTGTTTTTTAATGAGGTTATTTTGGTTTCTACCTTCAGCGATTAACTTTTATTTGCCTTGAAAATGTAACATTACGTGGATTCCATGCTTTGCGGTAAAAATGACATAGGTTAGGTTAGGTGAACCTAACCAATACTATAGTAATAGTAGTATAGCATATAGTATTAATACTATATACTATGTATACTATGGCATTTTTACCCTCTGGCATTATTACCTATGGTATTATTATTTATGGTACCTTTACCTATAATCGGTTTCCATATCTTATTTGGTTTTAAGATAAAAACTGAACTTTTATTCACATTTAAAATAAAAGGTTTAAACTTTTGCCCGCCATTTCACGAAGGTTTAAATGCAAAGGTTAAATTAAATGTCATCTCTTAAGTTCAGTACTCGGAAAAATAAAACTACTGAATATATATATATATATCAGTGGCGTGCGGTCCATGGAAGCAAGGGAAGCAATGCTTCCCTATTCAAAGAAAGAAGAAAATGCTGTATTATACTTTAAAGTTTAAACAGTTCAATATGTGTTAATAATTTGTACAAAATCATTTTATTATACTATTTATAGCATTTGATTGGTAATCAGGTGGGTACATAGTATATACATTGGTTGCCGTTCGTGCAAAAACCTTTAAGAAAGCCGACGCAAAAAATCTCGAGTTGGACAACAATTGACGAAATGCATCCTTTTTCCCAATGACTTTCGCTTTTTTTTTACTGTTACAAATTGTTTCTTTCCATTCTAAAAACTCATTTAATGTTTAATAATGTAGTATTTATTGAATACAACAAGTTTCATATATAATTTTTCTACTAAAAAATTCCATGGCCATGTTAAGCGAAAAAGAATATATATTTATCGTTATTTTATCCTTCTCTATGTCAAAAAGGAAGCAATTTAGAAATCGCTGTCCAGATCTTATAGTTAATTTTCTTGAAATATCTGGCAACTTTACGTGCTGTCTGCTGTCATTCTCTCATTTAAAGCGAATACGTAACTACGCTAGAAATGCGCAAGGGTAAGAAAGGCTTGCAAGTTTAGCTTTAATCTCAATTGAGAAAAAGCTTCTTAAGGATATGAAAACCGATGCCTTTTACGAAGAAATAATAGATATATTTAATAAAAAAGAAAGAAGAATAGAATTAACCTATAAGTAAAGTAAGTAGATGATTATATGTGTTTTGTTTTTATTATATACGAGTATTTTAAAGTTTTATTTTTATTTTATATAATCTTTGTTGTTTTTGCTTGAATTGCTTCCCCTTGACGAAAAATCACCGCACGCCACTGATATATATATATATATATATATATATGCAGGATGCGGTATAAGTCGCTTTACCGAGAACAATGAAATCACCTTGTAAGGAATAATAATAATATTTATTACAGAAATTGTTCAAAGTGTCCTCCATCATGTTCAATACACACGTTACATCTTTGAACCACTGAACAACAAATAGCATGACAGTTCTTTGTTATTATTTAACGTCTCGAATTCTTGGCGTATCAAATTCTTCATGTGATCGAAGTCCCACAGTTTCTGGTCGTAGACTCTATCTTTAATTATACCCCACATTGCATAATCAATGTGATGTGATTATTCAATGTGGGGTATTATTCTTTGCAAGGTGATTTAATTATTTTCGATAAAGCGACTTATGCCGCACCCTATAAATATATATATATATATAACAAATAAATAATATTTAATCGCGTCTCCATTATTTCAAACTACTTCACGCACCCTTTATGGCACCGATTTCACTAAATTCTCTGGATTGGCGGGTGTATTTCCTTCCTACATCTCGGTAATACATTAGTAAAGCTTGTCCACTCCGGATATGGCAGTGCCATAGCTCCGACAAATGATAGTATCATTCCCTCAATTATACCAATAAACGTAAACCTCCCTTTTATTCTCGTCATTTCTCCCACTCCAAAACCGCTCGACCAAGCTCAAATGTTAGCAATCACGCGTTCACTTCTCACTCCAACAAAAATATTTCTCGAGAGTATTATTATTATTATTATTATTATTATTATTATTATTATTGAATTATTGAAACGCCGACTTTGCCGTAATTTTTTTAGCAGATCTTTCCATCGGAGAAAATAACTCTTTCCAGAATTGTGTGTCGTCATTAACGTGGTGTTGGACGAAGTTTAAGCGAGCTTATCGTGAATTTTCGTTTAGTTTCCTTCGCATGCCGGAGTTTGACGCTGAATTCGAACTCGTGTAATCGTCAGTGAATTGTTCTTGAGCTAAATGGCAAGATAAATTTTTCTTTGATTCCCACAACCTTGGTAAAAGGGTTATTCCATGCTTCATATGTACGTTCCGGCCTCCGTTTTCCTCTTCGCCTTCGTTCTATTGCAATCCAAAAGATCCTAATTTTAGGTTAACTTATGAAACTGACCTTCCCGCTTCCTGCATTCCAGTCATTCAATCCTTTTGCCAAATCTTCCCACGAGAGTAAATATTCATATCTTCAAATACGAATGAATGTTTTCAATACCGATAATTTAAAAATCTGTCTGATCCTATATGTACTGTATATAATAAGAAACAAACCCACTAAATACGTGACAACTAAATTTAGATCACCTGAAGATCAGAGCCCCCAGCCTTTTATAGTTAGCTTTATAAGGCTAACTAACGAAAATATCACGACCTAATCAATCGTCAAGGGTGTACAGTTGACCTAACGATTGATTAGGTTAGGTCGCGGTATTTTTGTTAGTTAGCCTTATAAGGCTAACTAAAGAAGGCTGGGGGCCCTGATCTTCAGGTGATCCCTACATTTTCGTGTATTACTTAAAACTTTAAAAAAAAGTGCCCGCATGGTTACTCACACAAGAGAATTAAATATCTAGCATGTAATATTAACATTAAAAATTTTGTACTTAAAATTCTAATTTCAACCTGAATATGATTGCAAAAATAACATATGTTCTGTGATCATACCTAAAATAATTAAAAGTTGAAATTTTGTTCCCATTCATAACAAATACAGAAAAATACTCCCATTTGAATTTTACAAATAGAGGGTCTTTTCCGTTTGGGGGCTAGCAGCGAATTTTAATGAAAATTAGTATACTAATGTAGTTTTGGTCACTGACTTCAAAAATAACTTTCATTTTTTGGAGAAATGAAAAACAAACATGTTAGAGCACTTTAAATAATTAATGTGTGTTTTAACTAGTTTCAACTAGTTACAGAGGATTGTGTTAAATTTAGCTACAATCACAAACTGCTACTGTTTATGAAAAAGTGCTCTAAGTGTGGGAAAGTGTGTTCCTTTGATAAAAATACCCAGTTCTTTCGTTGCCAAAAGCGTCGGTCAAACGGTAAAAAGTGCAACTTTACGAAAAATACTTTTTTTTGAAGGATCTCTGCAGATCTGTAAAAACACATTAATTATTTAAAGTGCTCTATGTGAACTGCGTAACCGAAAAATAGATTTTCCACTACAAAACCAAGTGTTAAATTAATATTAATGTTAATATAATGTAATTATGTTGCTCATCACATGACCTGAACTTTTGGTCAAAAATACATTTTTCAACTGTATTTTGGTGTGCTCTGTTCAAATATGACCTTCATTTCTTGTGTAAATGAACAGAAATACGTATTTAGGCCATGCAATGACAACTGTATTTCTGTTCATTTGTACAAGAAATGAAGGTCATATTCGAACAAAGCACACCAAAATACACTTGAAAAATGTATTTTTGACTACATTTTATACAATAAAGCACAACCTAACATGTTCATGTTACGAGATCTCGTAAACGACGCATTACCACAGGAAACGTGCAAAACATCAAAATTAACCAGAAAAGTTTGCTCTCGTCATTTTCATTTAAACTAACGAAAATATCACGACTTAACCTAACCAATTATCAAGGGCGTACAGTTGACCTAACCGGGCATTCAATTAACCTAACAGGTTAATATTGGTTATTTCACCTAAATATCTTCTGATCTTTTCGTATTAGGCACTCACTGTCACATTTCGGGCAAGTTAAGGATGAGGGAATAACGCCGTAATTGATAAAAACATCCAATGTTTTGTCTTCATCTAGGGCACATGACGAATCAAGTTCTCAAAGTCGAAACCACACGAACGGCACGTCATAATTCTATCACAAACACCACCAAACTAAATCCAATTAGAAAAAAAAATAGCCACAACAGAAACCAACAAACTAATTAAGTAGCAGAGTAGCATGACGTCATACCACCCCCGACTACAAATACACTAAATATATATATATTTATATTATTATTATTATTATTATTATTATTATCTACAATAGTTTGCACAAAAAATAACTAACAGATTTGAAAAGAGCGGGTAATATTAACCCAGAAAAATGTACCGTATTTTTGACCAAAAGTTCAGGTCATGTGACCAGAAACATATTAACCAAATATAATATTTCTAGCATTACTACTTCACCATTATTCTTATCATATAAGTAAATAAAGTAAACTTTAGATTAATCTTACCTCACAAACTTGTAATAGGCCTATAACTTAACGCAGTTGTGTCGCAGAAAAAACTGACTGAGAACTCAAAGCATAAGTTGTTTTATGAAAGGACTTCTGTATTCATACAAGAGACATAAATTTTTATCTTAGCTCCTCTGCCTTTTAAGTTACACCTCTAAAGCCTCTTATATGTAATAAATTAAATAATCTTAGGATCTGTCTTAGTATTATAAGTATTCATTCCAGCTGTAATTCTGATTCAGAAAAAGTGTTAGAGTCTTTATGGAATATGGAAGGCTCATAAGTTTTAAGAAATTAGTGCCGATGTTCACCAGAAAAGAAAAATAAGCTCACCCCATTTCGTCAATAATAATTATAGTTCATGGAATGAACCTTAAAATAAAACGGTTTAAAATAAAATAAATTTCGAGAATACAAGTGGTTTCAAGGAATAAACTACAGGTCAGCTATCAAAGGTCAGTGAATGTCTTAACTATTTCATTCATCGTTGAGACGGGAATAATAACACTGGTCAACAAAGATTTTTCATCAGAGTAAATTTGTGTTGGCTGGATAGCATTTTTCACGCTCATTCCAAAACTGCATTCAGATTTTTTCTAGCACGTATAGTTTTCAAGATGAAGGCATTTACAGGGCGTCCCAAAAAAATGTATACACACTTTAAATACTTATAAAGGCAGTGTTTATTAAAATACATTTCATTTTCAAAATGTAATAGAATCTACAGACATTATTTAATTGTTTGGTCAACGCCTGTTTTCAAACTGACATCCGTTCTGGTCCAGGCACTGCTGATAACGCGAAGCAATGGAATCGCAAACATCACGAAACATTTCGTTTGGTATTTGTGTGCATTCTCGTTCAATGGCTGCTCTCAATTCAGCGACTGTTGCAGGTTTTATAGCGTAGACTTTGTCTTTTAAGTATCCCTATAAAAAAAAGTCTAGTGGTGTGAGGTCTGGTGAACGCGGAGGGTATTCTACGAAACCCCTTCGTCCAATCCACATCCACATCGTGCCAAGTACCACTCGCAATACTCCACTCTTCGGTCCGGATCATCTTCATTAATAGCATGGACTAATCTTGGAATGTAACTTTTCCATTGACAGCGCTTCAAAATGCGTTGGACAGACGATTCTGAAATTCCTACCTCACGACTCGCTTGCCGCACAGATTTTCTTGGACTTTGGTGATACGTTTCCAGTACTCTTTCTTGCTTTGTGGGGCTTGTCGATGTCCGTGGTCTTCCGGAACGCTTCTTGTGGACATTCTGAACAGTTCCATCGGCTTCAAACTTATCTCTAATTCGAGTGATGGTAAGTCGCGTTGGTGGATCTGTTTGAAACTCCCTCCTAAACTGTCTTTGCACTTCAACTGCGTTTTCACACTTCCAGTAGCATTTTAGAATGAATTTCCTTTGTTCAAAGCTTAGTCTGACTGCCATTATTAATTCTAATGGGTTTAACTTGGAAAGAAAGAAACATCAATTGAGCTATCAGCTGTTAAAGTGTGTATACATTTTTTTGTGACGCCCTGTATATAACTACACAGATTTAACCATTTTAAATAGGCAAAATACTAATATTTCAACATTTGATTGTGTTTATTTTATTGTGTTTTTTTAGTTTATTCATCTTATTTATTTCAATTATCTTAATTATACATCTTATGTATTTCAGGTGTGAGCTTTTACGTCTAGCAGCATTGTGATTCAGGCAACAACGCCGTGCTTTGTGTGTCAAAAGATCAGTCCAGTCCAAGAACTTGTTGTGTCAAGTTGGTGTACATTTTTTTTTAATTTACAGTTTGCTCAGGTCAGTCAACATGCCTCGACAATGTAAGAATGACCCCGACAAGTTCTGTTTCGTATGCGGCCAGTTCACAACTAAAACACAGCGACGAAGTATTACAACCGACATTAAGAAAATATACAAGCTATACTTTGGTTGCCATCTAGGTGACCAAGATAAACCATGGGCGCCACATCAAATCTGTTCTGGCTGTTCAAATGGATTACGTGATTGGCTTAACAAAAAGAAAGATGTGATAGGCTAGATTCTATCATAGATGACATGGAAAGTGATGAAGGTGCAACTGGCGTTTCCGGACCATCTACAGAACCAGAGTACACTTTTGAAGGTAGACATTTAGAGCCTAAAAAGTTAACCCAAGGACAGTTGAATGATCTTGTTAGAGACTTATCGCTGTCTAAAGAGAAATCAGGGCTTCTCGCCTCAAGACTAAAGGAGAACAATTTACTTGAGAACAATGTTCGTATTAGTTACTACCGAAAGCGGAATTTTGAATTAACAGCATTCTTTTCAGTAGACGGTCCTCTCTGTTATTGCCATGACATCAATGGACTATTTACAGCCATATCCCAGACGTATGTGGCATCTGAGTGGCGCCTCTTTATTGATTCGTCGCAGAGAAGCCTGAAAGCAGTTCTTTTGTATAATGGTAATATAATGCCATCCATCCCCATTGCCCATTCCGTTCATCTAAAAGAGACATATGACAATATGGATATACTACTTAAGGCAATCAAATACGAGAGTCATCAATGGAATGTTTGTGGAGATCTAAAAGTTATAGGAATGCTTATGGGTATGCAGTCAAGATTCACAAATGGATATGTGAAAACTTTCTTGGAAGCAACAAGTCACCTGCGTATAAGGATGGAGTCAAGAACCTCCTTGATGCCTTCAAAGAAATGGAGTGTCGAATGTCGTTAAATATTCACTTCCTGCATTCCCACTTAGATTTCTTTCCTGAAACCTTGGTGCAGTGAGTAACGAGCAAGGAGAGCGCTTCCATCAAGATATTCAGATGATGGAGAAGCGCTACCAAGGATATTGGAATGAAAGCATGATGGCGGACCATTGTTGGATGCTGTATCGTGACAATCCAGGCCAAATTTACAAAAGGAAATCACACTCACAGCGCTTTTAATAAAATAATGTATATATTCTCTATTTATAAGTACATTGAATAAAGTATATGATGTATTTGTTGCTTAGCATTCCTAAGTGTGATCTATACATCCATAAATTTTCTTATAGCAATATCAAAAACTTAAAAATATCAAAACCAGTGTATCTATATAACTCTACGTGCTAGAAACAAAATAAAACCAGATTCGGAATCAGCGCGAAAAATGCATTAAGAGAAGTGTGATCATGTTTGTGATGAGAAAAAAAAGTTTCATTTTGTTGGCCAGTGTAATCGAACGGATGTGAATACATCCAAAATTTTAGGACTTTTCAGTTTCGCAGCGCCATCTAGCAGATTCTCTCGAACTGCAAACTCACTATAAACTAATGCTTCGGAGCGAAGATACATGGAAAAACAGTTAAAAAGTCCAGTTTGTTTCATTAAAATTAATGAAACAAACGGGCATATAAAAAGATCATCACAGGGGTTTCCAGTCGGACAATATGCTTTGTTATATATATACTGTATATATAAAATAAATGGATTTTTTACCCCAATTACAGCATATTGATTTCAGAACATTAAACTTATATAATATATATACACACCGTAATAATATGGAAAAACAAATATGATGATTATGATTAGCTGTGAGCAAACATCCAAAGAGGAATAGCCATTCTTTAGTTATATTTCAAATAAGATTTAAGGATCATTGAAACGAAATTCTCCTAAAAATTCAAATGACTGCATAGGATTCTTGCATTGAATATAAACACTGTATATTCGTTTGTGTTATTTTCATTCATAAAATTTACTCTTATGATTTATAGTATTTGAAGTGTCACTTAATGGATATTTAATAATACAATATTTACAAAAAGCGTTCGAAGAACTGTGTCGGCAACACGTGTGGATTTTGAGGACTTCGTGGGCCTTCAAAAACGTATTACATTCCATTCAAGTTTTCACTTTCTATTTTGGAATGTATTCAAACGCTTCATATATATATATATATATATATGGGAATGAACTCAGAATGGTCCCCTGAGGGGACCATTCTGAGTTCATTCCCATCTTGAAACGGACATGTTATGTGCCTTGAAAAGTCGACGCTCAATTCTACCAGTTGAGGTTTAAGTTTTGGTTTTTGGCTAAAAATATAATAGTTACCCCTTTTTCTTTTATGTATTCAATCTGACGTGAAGGCAGCGAGTCTTTTGCTTATATTGAGATTCTAAATGTAGCAGGGCTAGGCTGCTTTAAACCCTAGATCCATGTCCCAAAGCTGGATCCTGTCTGCTTTGCAGATAGCTGGTGAGGGAAGCTATATTTATGGGACCTCTTTGCGAGTGACCCGTTGCCCGCGTCGGGCTAGCATCATGAAAAAGAAAAACTATGGTATTTGTTATTTACCATTACTTATTCGGACTATAGTGGATTTAATTATCCCAGAAGAGTTCCTTGTTCCATGCACTGTCTGTGTGTATCATAAAAAACTCAGGGGACCATTCTGAGTTCATTCCCATCTTGAAACGGACATGTTATGTGCCTTGAAAAGTGGACGCTCAATTCTACCAGTTGAGGTTTAAGTTTTGGTTTTTGGCTAAAAATATAATAGTTACCCCTTTTTCTTTTACGTATTCAATCTGACGTGAAGGAAGGCAGCGAGTCTTTTGCTTATATTGAGGTTCTAAATGTAGCAGGGCTAGGCTGCTTTAAACCCTAGATCCATGTCCCAAAGCTGGATCCTGTCTGCTTTGCAGATAGCTGGTGAGGGAAGCTATATTTATGGGACCTCTTTGCGAGTGACCCGTTGCCCGCGTCGGGCTAGCATCATGAAAAAGAAAAACTATGGTATTTGTCATTTACCATTACTTATTCGGACTATAGTGGATTTAATTATCCCAGAAGAGTTCCTTGTTCCATGCACTGTCTGTGTGTATCATATATATATATATATATATATATACACACATATATATATATATATATATATATATATATATATATATACACACAAGTTGTTTATAAAGTCCCTATCTATTTCAGTGAAAACGTAGCAAAAAGGGTAAAATTTAATAACAATATAATAGAAGGCATACATTTAATGAATACTTAATCATATGATTCTACATCAGCACCATCAGTATCTCTACAGAGTTCGAATCTGTCAGCAGCATTGCGGAACACATTTTGGAGCATGACGGGGGTTATTTTTGTATATAGAACAATATGAGTGAACCCTCTAACAGCGATGCCGCGTTTGCAGCTGGAACAGAAAATCAAAATCGTTGAGTGGTTTCATGTGACAAATTCTGTGACGCACGTGCAGAGGAACTTTTTCAGGGAATATGGATGAAGCGGTCCACCCCATAAAAGACAATATCACAAGTTGTTAAAAAATTTCAAACAAAAGGAAATGTAAGCAATCAGCGTAAGGGTAATAGTGATAGGCGACGATCTACAAGAACTGTGCAACAAATAAATATGGTTCATGAAATTATTGCGCGCAGTCCGCAGAAGTTAGTTCGACGTTTGTCAGCGGAGGTTATTTCACAAACACCTGTACATCGTATACTTCGTGCCGAATTACACCTTTTTCCCTGCAAAATTCATTCACAACCTTTACTGAAAAATGTTCGAAAACAAAAACGAATAGAATCGCAACATGGATGTTAGCAAAGTTAGAAGAAGGTCCTGAATTTTTTAAACACATCCACTTCAATGACGAGTGCTATGTACAGTTGCGCTCATTACTCTTGAGAACAGATAGCGACACCTCGCATATATTTGTTACTACAAACGGTTGTAACATTTTATGAATGAATCTGGCGTTTAGTGAGTGAGCGCTGATTTGTTGGTTGACTCATTGACAAATGTCTTTAGAACATAATTATTTCCATTCATCACTCTGGTTTACATATTACTAAGGAAACATAAATGAATAATTAAATATAAATTCAAGAAGGGGATATATATATTAACAATGAAGTGAATAAAAAATGGTCTTGTAAAAACTAAAAAAAAACCTTCAGACGTGATGACAGTGCTTATGGTATTGGCAAGCCTGTCATCCTGAACGAACAGAGCCGTTGGTAGGCATTATTGCGCCCTGAGCAAATTCGAAATTGATTGATTTATTTATTTATTTACATTTAATATTGAACATAGATTCAGATATTATTTTGTGTTATAACAAAGACAGAGCAAAAACCTGTTATATATAAATACATATATAGGCGGTTTATGAATGAAAAAACAACTTTTTGATGCATATTAAATTTTAATAACATTATAACATTACCAGATTGATGGGTATCTATAGGTTTCATACGTTACTGCTTAGAATATCTTCCAATTGGCAAATGGACGACAGCTGAATGGATACTACTGGTATGGCATTGTTACATACATCCGGAGCAAGTGCTATTTCTAGATCAGCAACACTGATATAGTAATAAAGAGTCACTGAGAGAAATATTATTTAGAAACGAAGAATGTTTTATACTGAGGCAGCATCATAAATGTATAGAATTGTTTTGTATTAATAAGTTCCATGTTACAACTTAAGTGACTCTTGGCGGTCTCTGATCTCAAAGGAGAGAATTACAGAAAATAAAACTATTACAGTGATTCATATCAGTAAATGGGATTCATATCACAACCATTACTTGGCCAATCCAGAAGGTCGATATTTCTTTCCTCAGAGAACCAGCGTGTGACGATTCGTGCTGTGTGAATTGGGGACCTGTCTTGCATAAAAATGATTTGCTCAGGAAATGGCAGAGCATATGCACGCACAGAAGGAAGCATAGCCTCTTCGAAAATTTCTATATACTGGTCTGCAGTAAACCTCCATTCTATTTTGGTGAGCTCTCCTACACCATACAGATGAATCCATCCCCACATGTTACAGGTGACATGACCGCTACGTGCTTCCTCATAGATGTGCTCTTGAGTATATCGAGTATTATTCCTCCTCCAACAATGAAGACGGCTATGGGATGTGGAGGGAAAGGTATTTTCATCGGTAAATATCACTCGGCTCCAAAAGTCAGGTCCTTTTTCAATATGTTGCTGTCCAAATCAAAGTCTATTTTCTCAATGTTGCTGATTTAACTCTCCTTGATAGCCGGGGTCCGATGGTGTAACCCAGCTTCATGTAGCTGCCACCTTACTGTCACTGCCGAAACATGAAGCTGCAATTGTTCCCTTATGGCAAACATTGATAAAGGGATGGGCTTCGGCAACATCGCAGATCCTCCGAACATCTGCAGCAGTTGTCAGCCGAGGTTTTCCCGTTCTGCGGTGATCTCGTAGATTTCCTTCCACTTGCCACCTCTTCAACCATATATAAACAGTGTTCATAGAAATTCCAAGTTCTCTTGCAATTTTAACTGGAGACAGCCCACTCTCCTTCATGCCGATGATTCTTCCCCTTTCAGCAATTTTCTGGTGATGATAATCCATTCTGCAGAGTAGTTGCTTCGATGAGATTCAAGAATAGTGTGAGTTTATTCTCAGTCATCATACCTGTTAACACCTCTGTCATGACGTCATGTGGTGTCACGTGATATGATAAAAGTCTGGTGGAATTGTTGGAATGCGGAAACAGTTTGGAAAATGGTCAGTAAGCTGCTACACCAGCGGTTCCCAAAGTTTTTTTGTGATTACCCCCTTTGGTTAATCGCCAAATGGAAATTACCACCTTGCAAAAAGCACAGGAAACTTCATTTTAATAAGAATGAGAATAATTATTCAAATTTTATAAACATAATACTCGTATATTTCTATATATACAGTTCCTTATGTATAAGTTAAACACATATGACATTGGTCAAAGAATGGCTACAACATTACATAGGAAGCAAGCAAAACGCGTCACCACCAACTACTTGTCTCGTGCGAGGGATGCAACTGTTTCTGCTAAACTAACGCCTGAATTCTGGATCCAGTTTCGGTCAAGGCGCAGCGTAAATCGCCTTCAATGTGCAGCTGATTTCGCAGTTTGTTCTTTATGACCATCATTGCTGAAAAGCCTGCCTCACAACGATAACTTGTCACAAAAAGCACCAGCACTTTCTTTGCCTCTTCAGCAAGCGAAGGGTACTCTCCATCCACTTTTGCCCAAAATATCTCATTTTTTTCTCTGCAAACTCAAACTTCAGAATAAGATCTTGCCGCATTTTCAGGAATTCTGCTTTCAGTTCAGGTGAGTCACTGCTTTTCAGGGCATAATAAGTGAATGGCCTCTTTTTTAGATATCATGGATGCGTATTAAGTATGTACTAAGTCATTTAATATCTTTAATAAGGATGTTGATTGTGGATTTGACATAGAGTGCCTACACAGAATCTAGATTAAACTAGATCAATTTTTAGCTTTTCTTCAGCCAACACGCTACTGTGAACACACATGTCACTCTCGGAAAGTCTCTAGAATTCTCCTCGTGGTGTAGCCGTTCGTCTTTTGTAACACTGCGACCATGACCTAAACAGTTAAACAGTCTAATTCGAAAAACCAATTTTTTCACAAAACGAACACTAAAAAAACAATTTTCAGGAATTCCTTTTTGTCCCATGGAAATGTCAAAATTACCCACTTGGGGGTAATTATCATCACTTTGGGACCCGTGTGCTACACAGACCATCACATACAAAGTCTAGCATATATCTGTGGCAGTGTTTTTCAACCTTTTTTAGGTCGAGGAACTCTGTAAGCAAAATGTAAGGTATTGTGGAACCCAGATATTCTCGATCCATTCTATTCCCTTCGTTTTGTAAGCAAAATGATGGAAACTATGTAATAAACCAATTACATATCGTTGCGAACAAACATATATTATTCACTGCTTGTTACAAAATACCCTTTATTGCCATTCTAACTTAGTTCCGTCTATATATTCTGAACTACTGGGCTTCAGTATGTTGTTAAATATTTATTACACAACATATCAAAACTTTTAATGTTTTTTCGTTGAACCTCGGTAGAAAACAATGACGTATGAGCTAGTGGATATGTTCGCTCATCTATCGTTCAGTTGACAATTCTAACGACGCTTTAGGTAAAACCATAATATAGAAAACTCAGGTAGTACTCTTGCAAATGTGTGAGACACATGCCGATGCAATATATTGGCTTCCTTTTAAGCTGATAACTACCATTTACGTGTTAAGTTGCATTCAACCTGGGAGTAATATGTAAACCTCAGTAATATGTAAACCAGAGTGAAGAATGGAAATAATTATGTTCTAAAGACATTTGGCAATGAGTCAACCAACCAATCAGCGCTCACTCACTAAACGCCAGATTCATTCATAAAATGTTACAACCGTTTGTAGTACACACAACAAATATATGCGAGGTGTCGCTATCTGTTCTCAAGAGTGTCCTAAGAATAAAGACCGCAACTGTACATTTGCCTCGGAAGATTAATAAACAAAACTTTCGTTACTGGGGAAGTTACGCTAGCGCTCCAGTGGAGCGTCCACATAGTGTCGCTAAACTCAACATCTGGGTCGCTGTTGAGTGGTATGGTGTAATAGGTTCCTACTTCTTTGCATTATCCCAGAGTCACAGTGATTTCAGCAGGATGGAGCACCTACACACACTTCAGGGTGGCTCAATAAAATGTTACCACCTTTCTATTAACGTGGACAGAAAAGCGATAACATTTTATTGAACCACCCTGTATTTGTGAAACTCGCAATTTTTGAGGAAGTACAGGGCTATTTAAAATGATTCACCTGATTTCAAAGGAGAATATTTTTTAATGTTACAAATACAGAGTGATTTGTGATACATCAACCAAAAGAAAAACTGTCCAAATTTTGTCTCTCACCTCATAAATGCTCTATGTGACTTCCCCTAGTTACACGAGCAACGTCGACACGATAGTCGAATTCCTCCCATACTCGCTCCAGCATGTCCGTTGTCACTGACTCTACGGCAGTAACAATGCGAGTTCGGAGCTCATCCAAAGATGTGGGCAACGGTGGCACGTACACAGTATCCTTAACGTACCCCCAAAGGAAGAAGTCGCACGGTGTAAGATCCGGCGACCTAGCTCGAAAACTGCAACACACAAAACGCCTTCTGCTGTGCGGACGCCATTTTCACACTGACTGTTTGTTGCTAGGCTAGGCCACGGCCTGACTTTGGAGCCCTCTCGCGGTGATCTTTTAAAACTTGGAGATTTCCTCTTTCATGTGGTGCATGCCCAGTTGATGCACGGTTGATAGGTACGGAAGTATTCTCAGTTGAAATCGGATGAATCAGTTTGAATAGCCCTGTATTTTTCCGGGCTACTAATCTTCTTTCATGAGTCAGTGGAATGGTTCCCATACTCACCTGACCTCACACCCCTTACTTGTTTTGTGGGGTTACATAAAAGACAGGCTCTATTTCTACCAAGCCTAAGACATTTGAAGACCTAAAGGCCAAAGTTTATAAGGTAATTAATCAACAACATCCCAGCTGAGCTATTTCCAAAAATTGTCAAACATTTGTGTAAGGTTGAATAGTGTGTAAAAAAAAATGGCGATTACACTGAACATGTTTAATTAAGGTTAATAAACTCCTATGTTTGACGTACCTATTGCGTTTGTCTTTGTGTCTAAATTCTTTTTTCTTGGCTTAGAACATTTATTTAGAAATAAGAGCATTTTCTAGGGACACCTACTGTATATACAGGATGCTTCAAAAACATTTTAGCACTTAGTGTTTCAAAAATGGCGTTCAATTACACTGGGGAACAAATTTTAACTTTTTTTTGTTTCTTGGACGTGAACAGGTCAGTCTTATAGGATTTTTTCCGCTGATTCCGAATATAGCCGTAGAATTTCTCTATCACCCACGGTTACTGAGAAATTTGTATTTTAATATTTATTCAAAAAGTGTATAGAAGTTAGTAAAAATACTTCATAAAAATTATATTAGTGGCAGATTGGCATTTAAAATATTCTTCACTTCTTTGTCACTGATTTTCTCTTGTAGTTTTCATTAGGAGCTTCTCGCATCAATGTCCAGCAGTAATCAGCTAACATTGCCGGATCCCACCTCCCTTGGTAGCGTTTCTCCATAGTAGCTATATCTTGGTGGAACCTTTCTCCATGCTCATCGCTTACGTCGCCGAGGTTTTCAGGGAAGAAATCTAAATGGGAGTGCAAGAAATGGATTTTTAGTGACATATTACATCCCAATAACCTATATGCTTCAATCATGTCCTGCACTATTTTTTTATAGTTAGAGGCTTTGATGTTCCCTAGAAAATTTGTGACAACATTCTTCATGGCCTCCAATGCCACTTTTTCTTTTCCTCTCAAGGCATCATCAAACTTTTGATCTTTCATGAGCTCTCTGATTTGGGGACCAACAAAGATCCCTTCTTTTCTTTGCATCGCTAAGTCGTGAAAACCTTTTCTTCAAATATTTGAATGCCTCATCTTCCTTGTTCATTGCTTTGACAAAATTTTTCATGATGCCTAGTTTGATGTGAAGTGGCGGTAAGTATATTTTCTTGGGGTCAACTAAGGGTTCATGAGACACATTCTTCAGTCCTGGGATACATTTTTGACGAAGTGGCCAATCCTTTACAAAATAATGCGAATCTCTGGCTCTGCTGTCCCATTCACAAGGAAGCAGCAGAACTTCGTATAACCGAGCTGCATTCCCAGAAGAAGCGCGACGACTTTTAAATCCCCACATATATACCAACGAAACTGGTCATAATTAATCTGCTGAAGGATGAGTTTCATATTTTCGTAAGATTCCTTCATGTGGACAGCGTGCCCTACAGGAATGGAAGGGTATTTATTTCCATTGTGAAGTAGTACAACCTTGAGGCTTAGCTTCGAAGAGTCAATAAATAAACGCCAATCTTCAGATTTGTGCTCATGACCGAGAGCTAACAGCAGTCCATTTACATTATTACAGTAGCATAAACCACCTGACGAGGAGAAATACTGCATCAGATCTTTTTGGCGAGTGGGGAACGCGATATGCTTGTATCTTTTGCCAGCAAATTCCATTCACGTAACCTGGAGCCCAATAATTCCGCTTTCTTTTTCGGAAGGTCCAAATCTCTCACGAGATCATTCAGCATAACCTGCGTTATCATACGTGGTTTATTTGATTCAGGTTGCTGAAAGTCTGTATCTTTAGTGTCATCAATTTCCATTGGTTCAACTTCAGACTCTTCATCCAGTGTCCATGACTTTGGGGGAGTTGGAATTGGGTTATCATCGTCATGTAGTACTGGTCTCATGGCAGATGCAAGATTTGGGTATTGAATTTTATGTTTATTTTTGGCAGAGAATCCTGAAACGTTAGTCATACAAAAATAGCAATCTGTTAGGTGATCCTTGGGCCCTCTCCAAATCATTGGTATGGCAAATGGCATAGATTTGCGGGTACCTTTAATCCAACCCCTAAGAGTGACGGCACAGGAAATGCATGAGATATGAGGTGCCCAGGATTTGTCTTGGTCGCCTACCTTACATCCAAAATAAAGTTCGTAAGCCTTCTTCACGAGTGGGGTCATCGTCTTCCTCTGTGCCATTATGGTCAGTTCTCCATATACGTAGCAAAATGTATCTCTGGGATTAATACAGTTTCGATTCATGCTGGCGGAAAATTATTGAAATCACGGAAAACTTTTTGGAATGAAAAACCAATTTTTTCTACTATGAAAATTTTAAAATTTGAGCAAAACTTGAAAAAATTTCTTTCTTTTTATTAAAAATCTGTTTGTTTAAATAGCTATATTTTTTTAATGCAAAAAATACTATTAAATATAGTTAACCTGAAAAAATACTATTAAATATAGTTAACCTGAAAAAAAAACAAAGTAAAATTAAATTAGTACACTTAATTTTAACTAATTTTGGGAAAACTCTGAGTAAATGGAAATATTATTTTCCGAAAACTATGGGTGATAGAAACATTCTGAAACCATATTTGGAATCAGCATCAAATTCTATAAGAAACACCAAATAGTTTTCAAGAAACAAAAATGTTGTTCCCTAGTGTTATTAATCACTCACACAATCCCTGAAAAAAACATTATTATTAAAAACAAGCAAATAAACATACAAATACTTACATAAAAAACAAACAAACTACAAGTGGTAAGCAATGACATATTAGCGCCATATAATTGGTAACATTTTTTAAAGCATACTGTATATACAGTAATATTCCTTACTGTACATGATTTTTTTTCGGACTTTTTCTACTCGGAAAAACTTTTAGCAATGAGATTTTTCTTTTTATAAGCCAGTTCTTGAAAGCTATATCTACAGTTTATTAAGGTTAGAATAAATAAATCAAATAGCATATATTTATTTATTTGTTTGTTTTTAAAACAGTGCAAATAATTAGATTCAAGACCATAATCTGTGTATTCATATGTGACATTCGTATAGAAACGTGTTTCGTTTTTCATTGCTTGTCCCTCCTCATTACACGCAGTTTTATAACAATTTACAAAGTGGACAGTCTATTTAAAATCATCAAATATGGTGAAATTTAAGTTTTCTTTAACGGTGTGAAAGGCAAAGTAATAAGTGTGTGCCATTAGGTTTTAAATCTTTCATTTTATTAATCCAGAAAGGAACTGTATAATTTTCCATGTGCTTATTCAAAAGTTTTATGCAAACTATTTCTTTGTGACTTTTAATCCGTTTGAAATAAATCCTATGGTATCATTCGCTAGATTAAAACATGTCAAGAAATCGTTACTTGATGTCTTTGAACGACGATTCAGGATCAACCTGCGGTCAACCCCTCGGCAGCATCCCACCTCATTTGCAAGATTTGGTACAGGGAGAGTTGGTTTTATTCTCTTCCTGGCCTCGTAGAGAGTTACGCATGATTGGTCAAGTACTTTGCACAAGAAACTGTCTATTTGGTTCTTGAAATTATTCAGGTTGGTGTGCTGGAGGTTCCTCAGTCCTTTTGACAGCACGTTAACGAGTTTTGGTCACGTATTCTGAGGGTATTTTTCATCTTCGTTTTCATGGTCCCCTGACCCACCGCAGCTGGGACAGTATAGAATCTACCTCTTTTATCATTCCAGCGTGTTTCTATGTCATTTCTTTAGTTTGGGACAAACCCCTTGAGTATTTTCCATATATATATATATATATATATTATTGTGTATCGCTCACGTTTTCTTTCCAGGGAGTAGAGTTTCAGTTTCTAGTATTTTCTCATGGTCCCCTGACTGAGCCACCCCAGCTGGGACAGTATAGAATCTACCTCTTTTATCATTCCAGCGTGTTTCTATGTCATTTCTTTAGTTCGGGACAAACCCCTTGAGTATTTTCCATATATATATTATGTATCGCTCACGTTTTCTTTCCAGGGAGTAGAGTTTCAGGGTATGTTGTCGAGACTAGTTGTACTCATCTTTTGTTTCTTCTGTCTTACATGTGAAAGTCCTTTGTATGGCCTCTGTGTTTGAAATTTCTAATTTTCTGTATGGGTTCGTGAGTACTGAGCAATTACGGGCAACACTAAACTCTTCCATAATATACTCGTTGGTGAAAGACTGACCGCATATGCTACAAGAATCACCCTTAAAGGGTTGACAAAATCGGTGTATACAGTATTACATCTATATTTTGATATCGACGCAATGTTTCTAGTATTTTCTCTTGGTGATCTAATAACTGCGATATACTGTACATGATCTTCCAGCCCTGGTATCATGTTGGTTCGGATTTTGTTTCTAATCAATTATACGATCAAAGCACTTTATAAGGTGAGAGGTAAGAGTTACTGGCAGATAGTTCATAGGTATTGCTCTGTTGCTTCTTTGGATAAAGAGGCAATATTCGCGTTCTTCAAAGAGGAGTGAAATTTGTCCTGTGTCGAGTGATTTCCTCCAAAGAAAGTACAGTGGCTTGATTATACCTTTTTACATTTCTTGATAAACATGACACTTTATGTGTCTAGTCCTGGTGCTGAATATTCTCGTGCTTGTGAGAAAACCTTGATCATGCTCGTTCAAGAATTCAAAAACCATTGATAGGTTCGTGTCCGTACTTGTTCCTAACTGATTTGTATCTATTTCAAAGAATGCATCTGGATTTTCTATTTTCATCTTGGGCTTAGGGGTAGTTGAATTACGCCTTAACCAACTATCTCATCTCTTTTAGTTCATATGTTGTTGTTGTTGTTGTTTAGCCGATCAGCCCACCCTGATCGAGCAAGCCGGCGGCACGCAGGTAACCGATCGCCCTCATCGGAGTGGACCAGAGGTTCAGCGCACTAGTGATGTTGTGTTGTGTTCGTTGTTGTGCTAGAGCGGTACAGTCTGTCATAATGTGTTCAATTTTGTGGTGTGTCGTGGCACAGGTGGCAGGTGTCGTCTATGGAGTTGTCTAGTCTGTGTTTATATGTTAGTAAGTTGGGGTGATGTCCACATCGGAATCGTGCTAAGTTAACTCGATCCGATCTGCTCAGGCTGATCTCTGACCTGTTAATGGGTGGCGGCTTCGCACCTAGGACCGCATTCGGACCGAGTCGTGTCAGTGCTTTGTGGGTTAGGTGTGTGTGTATGTGTTTTCTGTACTGTGTGATGTCTGTGGGGCGTGGTATGGAATGGAGTATTCGGTTATAATGTCTCTCTGGTGTTACCTTAATGGTGCGAGGTGTCGGTGCGTGATTGTACATGTAGTGGCAAGGGTGTTGTGGGTTAGTTGTCGCTGCTGCCATGAATTGTGTTCCCCTCATGTCTAAATGTTCCCTAACTTTCAGTATTTTTGTTTCTGTGTGCAGGTGTTCTATTGGTGTTGTTTGAGTGCATCCTGTAATGATACGAAGTGCGTTGTTTTGTATTGTCTGTAAGGTGTTTATGTGTGTGTTTGAGATAGTGGGTGCCCAGCATGGTCTAGCATAGTCCATAACTGAGCGAATATATTGTTTGTATATGAGTGATGTTGTTTCCTGCTGGTGTCCAAAGTTTGTTCCTGTTAGTACCCTAAGCGTGTTAAGTCTTGACGTACATTTGTTTTTAATATCCTGAATGTGGTTTGCAAAAGATAATGATGTGTTGTACGTGACCCCAAGTATTTTGGTCCTGTAAGTGTGTGGAATGTTGATGTTGTTTAGTGTAAGCTGTGGAATTACCTGGTGTTCTTTTGTATTGCTTGTAAGCAAGGTGATGGTTGATTTTGTGGGCGCTACTTTGAGTCTATTGTGTGTGAGCCAGTCTTGTATACTGTTTATGTATGCTTCTAGGTTATTTGTAGCGGTGTCGATGTTGTTGTGGGTGGATGTTAGAGTGATGTCATCTGCATATGATGATAATGTAAGCTTGTTATCTATGGGTGTTGGAATGTCATGCATGTATAAGTTGAAGAGTGTTGGTGAGAGAACAGAGCCTTGAGGGACCCCGTTCGGAAAAAGCTTGTTTTTGGATGACTTGCCATTAAATGTGACATGTGAGTATCTTCCTGAAAGATAGTTGGTCAGCCACCTTTTGGTGTTATTGTGCAGGTTTGTGTTGAGTATTTTGTTTATGAGAGGGAAGCGTGGGATAGCATCAAATGCTTTACTAATGTCTATTGTTGCTAATAGTGTACGTTGAGCTGGTCGTCTGGAGTTGATGCCATCCATGATGTGCTGCGTGAGGTTAGTGAGTAATGTCGTGGTTGAGTGGTGAGGTCTGAATCCATGTTGAGTAGGCGATAGTGGAATGTGTGGGTTGGTGATTTGTAAGATTAGTCTTTCTGTTACTTTGGAAGGTGTGCATAGTAAAGTAATGGGTCTATAGGAAGCTGGTTCTGTTGGATTTTTGTTTGGTTTGAGTAGTGTAATAATTTTACCTTGTTTCCATATGTCAGGAATAATACAGTGTTGGTATGAATATGTGCTGATATTTGTGAGAGCTAGTATTCCTTGTGGGCCCAAGTGTTTAAGGTGTATGTTAGATATGTTGTCTGGTCCAGTAGCCTTCGAATTCTTAATGTTTTTGATGATCTTGGTGGTCTGGTCTGTATTGAAGGGTGTAATGGTTGTGTCGAGTCTGTAGGTTTTCTTGTGTCTGGCTGTTTGTCTGTCTGCATGTTTCTGGTTGTTGTCTCTGTTTAAGTGACTTATCTTTGCGTAGTGATTAACTAGAATGTTAGCTTGTTGTGTGTATGTTGGGATATTATTTTGGCTGCGACAGATAGCCGCGTGTGAGGTGTGAATGCGGCTGTTAGAGTGGGTAATGCCGTTTATTGTCTTGTATAGCCTGGATGTATCTGTGGAGTGGTTTAATGTTGTTATGAATTCCCAGAATGTTTCTGTTTGTTTTTCTTTGAGTGTGTTGTTTATTTCTGTGTTGAGCTGTTGTATCTGCTGTTTTATGGCTTCTGTGTGTGGTGTTTGTGTGTTATATTTGAGGTTGTTACGTTGCCTTATAAGGTGGGCTATTTCTCTAGTGTAATTTGGGTTGTATTTCCTAATGTTGCCTTCGGTATGTATTTGTTTGCATTATTGATGATCTGATTAAATGTCTTGAGTGTTGTATTGATGTTTATGATGGGTGTGCTGTTTAATGTGGTGAATTGTTCCTCAGTCTGTATTTTGAACTGTTCCCAATCAGCTTTCTTGTAATTTCTGTAAGTGTGCCTAAAGCTGTTGGGCAGAGTGTAGAATGTGTTGTAATGATGATGGGCAGGTGGTCTGATGACAGTTGTTTTTCTGTTCTCCATTGTGTATGTGTTGCTAGTGAGGGGGAACAGAACGTTATGTCTGGGGAGGAGTTTGAGTATCCTGCTTGATGTGGTATGTGTGTATGTTCTTCTGTATTGTTAAGAATGAAGAGGCTGTTTAGTTGTGTGGCTATGTTGGCGCCTCTGGTGTTGCTTTGGTTGTGCAGGTACCAACTAGTGTCTTTGGCGTTGAAGTCTCCTCCTAAGATGACATTAGTGAGAGTGGCCAGATTGTGTAACTGTGGGTTGTAATTGGCTGGCACCTGAGGTGAACTATCTGGTGGGATGTAAATGTTGATTAGTGTGGTGTTGTGTTTTGCGCGTGTTTTAATGTTAACTGCCTGTATTTCTATCGTGTTATCTGCTTGGATTGTGTTTGTAATGTTTTGGGTAGCATCAGTGTAGCTAATGCTTTTACGTATGTAAGTGATGAGTCCACCCCAGTTACCCCCAGTACGATCTTGACGGATCGCCGTGAAGTCAGGGATGGTGGGTGTTTTGTGTGTGCGTTTTAGTTTTGTTTCTTGTATAAGTGCTATGTGAATGTTTTGTTTGTGTACGAATTCCCTAAGCTGCATGATTTTGTTTGTGAGGCCATCTACGTTGTACTGTAATATGTTAATATTATACTTCTGTATGTTTCTCATGGTGCTGTTGTGTCTATGTCTTTGTGTATGGTGACATGTGTAAGTTGTAGTGGGGCCTGGATTAGTCTTAATGTCGCCAGAGAGTAAGAGTAGTTCGGGGAGCACGCAATTGCTCCCTGTAATTGAAAAAATAGCACGCTGAGAATAGGTCCGGCCCCGGGAGCCGATGGCACTCTGACCGTGCCACGCAACAGGCCGTCGACTGCCAGTCTGGCCAACCGTAGACAGCCCGCTGCACGGAGATTTGAGGACGTTAAACGTTCATATGTGGATTCATTTACTGAATGCTTTGATGGGTCAGTACACTCTTTACATTTCATTTTTCTCTTCGTAAAGGTGTAAAAGTATTTTGCGTTGTCTTTTTATGTTTTCTGTTACCTTGATTTCCTCTTCGTTTGTCTTATGGAAAATTGTTTTAGGACCAGTTCTATTTCGTCTAGCTTTTTTTCTAGCGTGAACCTCTTTGCTTCAGTTTTGCATCCGTGGATACGTTTTGCTGTCCGTTTCCGTTGTCTAAATACTGGTTTGATTTTTTGTCGAGTTTGTTACATTTTCTTCTTTTTTCTCTTCGGAACATGCTTCAACAATACAAGTTTAGTTTCGTTTTCTTATACGTAGTATTTCTTCTGGAGTTTTTTCGTGAAGTAACAATTCTTAATCTACTCTCATTATTTCTGAATTTATACTTGCCTAATCTATTTTCATTCAATCCATATTTAATCCTTCAAATATTGCTTCTATCTCTCTAGGATGAATTTTTTTCTTCTAGCTTCGGACTTTATTTGCATATGGATTAGCTAAACCCGTTTGCTGCCAACCAGTCATATCACGGGCGCTCGCTTCTGGCCATTTCTGCGCAGCCCTGTATATACAAGGTTTAAGCTTTAAACTGAGATATCTCTCTGCGTAGCCTGTGTTTTTGGCTCGACTCGTAACTGGGCGCTCGCGCAGTTAACGGGTTAAGATCAGAAATTAAATCCAACACGTTCTCTTTGTTCTCTTTTCGAGTCGCTACACACATTGCCTGGGTCAGGGCATAATTTCCGATATCTAATAGCATTCTTGCCTGAGTTTTATCGTCTTTACTAATGTTACCGTAGAACATTTTAACATTTTAACTTCACCGTTTTTTTCCACGTTCGGAATGGAAAATTAAAATTTCCACAAATTAATGTATTTGGTGTTGGTCTTTTTCTTTTAAGTGATTTTAACGTGTTTTTTATTTTATTTGTAGCGAATTGAAATTTAGTTTGTGGTGGTGTTTCGTGGTCCGTACACGTTCAAAATAATTAAGTTTATTCTTTTACCTCTAAAATAAGAACTTCGACTGTGCTGTTTGATTTGCTTCCCTTCATTTCACTTGTGTATGTGTTTTTATATACTGTGAATGCAACAGCCTCCTCTTTTTCTTTTTCTGGCAAATCTATCCGCTCTGTATATGTTGTAGTCCTTTATTGATATTTCGGTACTTACGTATTATCGGGACTACCAAACTGTTTATTATGTATTTTTGCTCTCGTCATTTTCGTTTAAACTAACGAAAATATCACAACTTAACCTAACCATTCATTAAGGGCGTACAGTTGACCTAACCGGACATTCAGTTGACCTAACCGGGCATTCAGTTGACCTAACCAGACAAAAAGAACTCGTGTTAGTGTATATATATAATATATATATATATATATATATATATATATACAGGGTGTTTGAAAACTTTCTGTACAAATTGTAATGGGGGATAGGCAACACCAAGACAAACCCTTTTCGTCTATAAGTGTATGTCCGCTGACGTCACCATTCGGCGCGAGAGGGCGCCGCTGCAATTGGCTAAAAGGTGAAGTGGGTTAGACTCGCGCTTGCCGCGGGCATTCTTAAATCGGACGTAGTACGCGTAACATGGAGCGCTTCACGACTGCTGAGATGGCTGACATGCATATGGTGTATGGGGCTGCCAATGGAAACGGAAGAGCTGCTGTGAGGTTGTACCGACAGCGCTTCCCAAACAGACGTGTGCCAAACCACCAAACGTTTGCGCATTTGCATCGGCGACTGCGAGAAACTGGAACATTCCATGCAAACATGCATGACACTGGTCGGGAGAGAAACGTGCGCACTCCTGACATGGAAGAAGAAATCCTACGGCGATTTGAGGACAATCCAAGCGCAAGCACGCGAGGTGTTGCACGTATCCTCGGTGTGAACCACGACCTGGTCTGGAGAGTGTTGCACGAGCAGCAGTTACATCCGTTTCATCGTCAGAGAGTCCAGACATTACAACCTTGGGATTACCCTCTTCGTGTGGAATTCGCACTGGTTTCTGCAGCAGACAGCGGTGCAGCCTAATTTTCCGGCTTATGTGCTGTTCTCAGATGAGGCCTGTTTCACACGTGAGGGTGTGTTTAACATGCACAATTCTCACGTGTGGGCGCACGCAAATCCACATGCTACACGGGTGCATGCTCATCAAGAACGGTTCGCCGTCAATGTTTGGGCGGGTATCGTCCATGGCAAGTTGATTGGGCCGTACCTGCTGCCTGCCCGACTCGACGTCAGGAGTGCGCACGTTTCTCTCCCGACCAGTGTCATGCATGTTTGCATGGAATGTTCCAGTTTCTTGCAGTCGCCGATGCAAATGCGCAAACGTTTGGTGGTTTGGCACACGTCTGTTTGGGAAGCGCTGTCGGTACAACCTCACAGCAGCTCTTCCGTTTCCATTGGCAGCCCCATACACCATATGCATGTCAGCCATCTCAGCAGTCGTGAAGCGCTCCATGTTACGCGTACTACGTCCGATTTAAGAATGCCCGCGGCAAGCGCGAGTCTAGCCCACTTCACCTTTAGCCAATTGCAGGCGGCGCCCTCTCGCGCCGAATGGTGACGTCAGCGGACATACACTTATAGACGAAAAGGGTTTGTCTTGGTGTTGCCTATCCCCCATTACAATTTGTACAGAAAGTTTTCAAACACCCTGTGTGTATATATATATATACACTAACACGAGTTCTTCTTGTCTGGTTTGTTCTGTCCATTAGCTAGTATATTACAACACAATTAACTTTAACTTCTTTTACTTTTCAAGAGTGAAGAAATATTTTACGTTAACTAATTTATTTCAAATCATTTATTAATTTCGTAGTAACCTTGGTAACCTTGGTAACCTTAATTATTAATAGAACAAATAAATTATATTCTCTCTGATTACAGTTTGTTATTGTCAATATTTTGTCGCGTGCTTGGTCGTTCGATGAAGGGATGTTTTATGCGTTTATATATTATTAGGGTGTGTCAATTTTAGTAAAGTCAACAATTCAAAAAACTACTAGTGACCAAATGATGCATTTTTATATGCTAAATCGAAATATGGCTTTAAAATCCAGATTTGACCACTCCTAGCTACAGTACTTATATTTGAAGTTGAAGTTTACCAACAATTTTTGCAAGTATTTTTTTTATTGTATATAACTACATTTTACGTACATTACATACAATTAAAGACATTTTAATTGTATTTCAATATTAAAACTTAGAAATATAATGTAGATAGGTTCCTTGAACTTTGCCAAGGATGCCATATATAACTACATTTTACATACATACAATTAAAGACATTTTGATTGCATTTCAATATTAAAACTTAGAAATATATTGTAGATAGGTTTCTTGAACTTTGCCAAGGATGCCATGTCTACCTTGCTCTTGTTCCTGGACATGAGCTCCCTACTGGACACCTGGCCACTGATGTACGCCTCCCTCCTCTTTTGTGAGTAAACATGTAGTGCTGCTTCAGTTTCATCCTAACACACCTCTCTACTGAATGTGTATGTGAGAGCCATGCAGGAACTTCCATTGGTCTATCCAGAAACTCCTTGATTGCAGCAGTGGTGAGGGAGCAGGTCAGAGGAGGGTCAGTCACGCCAGAGTTCCAGTCAATAAGCTCCGAGAGTTTGGTGGCATCTGGGTTGATGTCAGGAGTCTTCCTGGGTCTGACACTGCAGTCTCCTACCTGTGTGTCCTCATCTCCTTCACCTCTGATTTCCAGTAATTTAGGGTGTCAATTTTAGTAAAGTCAACAATTTAAAAACTACTAATGCTCAAATGATGTCATATTATCAAACAAACTTAGAAATATCTTTAGTGTTTAAAAAAGCCATTTACCTACTTACATTTGATCATAAAGGTTTGAAATATAACATAACTATGACTGTAGCATCGTATATCAATGTGCCATTGATATGTGTGGTCAACTTTGGTTATTTTTGGTGTGCAGTATGGTTTCTAAGTTTCACATAGTCACAAATGCTGGAGTTTTGATTGTGGATGCATGAGTGGAGGAGGCAGGGAGGAGAGAGAAGGACGAATACTTCCTACCAGGCTCAGTCTGGTATGAAGTCTTCGTCCTCCTTCGTCCTGGTCATATATAAGTAGGTAAATGGCTTTTTTAAACAGCACTAAAGATATTTCTAAGTTTGCTAGATAATATGACATCATTTGAGCATTACATGACATCATTTGAGCATTAGTAGTTTTTGAATTGTTGACTTTACAACAACGAAGACAACAATGCCAGAAAAGTAATACAAGAAAAACTGGAGAGTATCGATATGGAAATACAAACTCTGATAAAGGGCCATACAGAGAGGGAAGAGGAAAAGGCGGTGGAAGCAATAAAGGAAAATCCAAAATAATTCTACAGCTTTGCGAAAAGGAAAACAAAAACGCGCGCTACTATCGCGCCCTTAAGGAAAGGAAATAATGAACTAACAGACGATCTAAAAGAAATATCTGAAACATGGAGGGCCCAGTATGAATCGGTCTTCAGTACCCCAAAAAGTGATAAAGCGATACCTGAAATAGATGCATTCTTCGAAGAGAAATTACAAGGAGAATGTATAACAAACTTTAATTTTACCCTAGAAGATGTATCAAGAGCTATAGGACAAATGAAATCATATTCAGCTGCAGGTCCGGGCAAATGGAACGCACTATTAATTAAAAACTGTAAAAATTAAATCGCTACACCCATATACTGGATATGGAGAAGATCCCTAGACACTGGGGAAATACCGAGCATCTTGAAAAGAACAAACATTGCCTCTATATATAAAGGAGGGGATAGATCTCAAGCAAAGACCTATAGACCAGTGTCATTGACGTCCCTCCTCACCAAAATATTTGAAAGAATAGTCAGAGAGAAAATTTATGACTTCTTGGAAACCCTGGAAAGATTCAACGAAAATTAGCACGGATTCCGATCAGGAAGATCATGGCTATCACAACTTATAGAGCATTATAACAATATCCTAAATGCACTTGAAGGCACTGGAAACTATAATGTCATATACACGGATTTTGCTAAAGCTTTGGACAAATGCGATCATGGTATAATAGCACATAAAATGAAACATATGGGAATAACAGGCGAAATCGGAAAATGATCTACAACTCCCTCAGAGAACGACTACAGGTCGTGAAAATACAAGGTGTATCAATCAGAATCAGAAGTACGCAGCTCAGTACCACAAGGTACAGTGCTGGCCCCACTCCTGTTCATTATGCTAACAGACATAGAGAGTGGACTAAACAGCAACAGTATAGTAACATACTTTGCGGACGATACAAAGATCGGCAGAAAAATCAGCGATGTAAATGAAGTGGAGGCCTTGCAGAGGGACACGAACAAAATATACACATGGTCAGAAGATAATAATATGACATTTAACACTGAGAAATTTCGGCTCTTGAGATTTGGTAGAAATGAGGAACTTAAACAGACTGCATATTATGCTCCAGATACACAGGAAATTCAGAGAAGCACGAAAGCGGTCGATTTGGGGGTAATAATGACAGATGATGCCAAATTCGAGACACAAAATCAGATAGCAATAAACAAAGTAAAAAGAGTCGCGGGACAGGTACTAAGAACTTTCAAAAGGAGGGACAAGACAGTAATGATTCCCCTGCTAAAAACACTGATCATACCCAAACTTGAATACTGCTCATTATTGACGTCCCCATATAAAAAAGAAGAAATTAATACACTAGAAGAAACTCAGAGACATTTCACAGCCAAGATTGATGGCTGCAAAGAACTCAACTACTGGTAAAGACTACGTAAACTAAATCTGTACTCCCTGGAAAGAAGAAGAGAGAGGTACACCATAATGTACATATGGAAAATGAAATGATCGAAAAACTGGTACCAAACCTCAAACTAAACCCAATTACCATTCAAACAACGCTGGAAAATAGGAAAGGCAGAATGTGTAGTGTTCCCAAATTAAAGGCCCGACAAGGGACCTCCTCAACACTGAAGAAAAAGAGTTTGGTTGTCAGCGGGCCAAGAATTTTTAACCATCTTCCAAAGGAGCTCAGAAACGTTACAGGAGTCAAAGTTGAAGTTTTCAAGAGAAGACTAGATGCCTGGCTCAGGACGGTATCAGATGAGCCAGGTGTACCTGGCTATGTGCGGTGTAGAGCGCAAGAGAGCAACTCGCTCCTCCACCAAGCCAGGACTAGAGGCGGGGCCGCCAGCTTGACCTTCGTGTGAAGAGAGACTGACGCACGGAACCCAAACGAGGTTAACGAGAGAGAGAGAGAGCGTTACAAAGACAAGGGACAAGGAGTTACAAGGCCAAGGAATTACAAGGACAAGAGAAAGCCTCAAAGACCTTTCACTCCATTCGGCGAGGTTCATGTTATTAATTAAACTAGTACATTTTTTAATTATTATAGCAGTAGTAAAAAACTGGATAGAAAAACATAAGGCTCTCTCCCACCTCCGCTCCCTCCACACCAGAGGCGGGTACTGAGAAAGGTTGAAGAAAATACCTTGCCCCTGGAAAAGTAGCCAAGGAAATTTTACAGGAAAGAAGAGAATATATAAACTAGTTCGACAATTACCTTATGCACACACACACACACACACACACACAAATCGTACGCTGGAGAGCATGGTTGCATAAACTAACATAATACATATACGTATTTGTGCTCATCGTGTATCAACTGCAGTATTTAGTATCGTCACAAAAATCAGCCACCGTGAGAGTAGTGAGAATCTCTTTCTGAGAGAGAGAGAGAGAGAGAGAGAGAGAGAGAGAGAGAGAGAGAGAGAGGGGGGTGAGAAACCTGGAATCGCTTCGCTGATCTGAGCGGAGATCAGTTTCTTTGGCGAAAGTTGGAGAGCAAATGAGAAAGAAACGAAGTTTGTGGTTGCGCTTTGATGACGTGAAATTGTCTTCTGTCTCTTCGGTGACGCATTTCTTTGGAAGCTGCGTTGGTGTTTGTCCAGAGAAATATTCTAGAACAAGGTTACACAACCTGTGCGCCCCGGAACATACATATATATATATGTTTGGAGTAATAATACGAAAGTATACAAATATTTTCATTGATATTTAAACTATCTGACATAACCATATTTTAAGGTTTACTTTCTTAGCATTTGTCTGACGGCTAATATACATAGGGTGATTACAAAGTCCTTGTGCAACTTTAAACTTCAATAACTTTTGATATAAACATAATAGAAACAAAATGTAAGTAACATATGAAAACATAATTATTATAGTTTTAGCACACTATAGTACAAATTTCTTGGTCTCAACATAGCCGCCATCTTTCTCAGTACATCGTTCAGTCCGATTTTCCAAAGACCTGAAAACATTCTCCAGGTGATGCTGAGTGATTCCATGAATTGCATTTACATAAAGCCATCTTTAACCTCTTAAGCATTATCGACGAGTTGTATCGTTTATCGGTGCGAATAAAAGAGAAAAAGTGACGGTAAATGGGTTACCATGTCGGATACACGGCTGACTTTCGAACAGAGGAAGAACATTTTGAAGTGGTACTAGAAGTATGAAAACGTAAAGGAAGTGCAGCGTGTCTGGATACGAGAGTGTGGAACAGCAGCTCCCACTCGTACAGCAATTAGTCGCATACGTCATAAATTTAAAGAACGTGGAACTGTCCGAAATGTGAATAAAATCAAGTGCGGAAGAAAGCGGACAGCGCGAAGTGAAGAAAATATGAAACTAATAACGACGCACCACCGTTTTCCAAAAGGTCAGCAAGGTGCTGTGCATTTGAATCAGGGATCAGTCAACCTACCGTTCATCGTATTTTAAAGGAATTAAAATGGAAACCTATGCTTTTGCAGGCTCCTAACGAAGATGATCTTGATGGAAGAGTAGAGTTCTGCGAGTGGTTCACTGCTATGAGTAATGACCATCGTCAATTTGAGGGTAGGATAATTTGGTCTGATGAAGCTACTTTCAGACTGAATGGCCATATAAATCGTCACAACTGTGTTTTTCGCAGTGCAAAACCAAAACATTTATGTGGAGAATTATGTTAATCTGCCAGACCTTACGGTGGTCTTCTTCTCGTGGCACTGTTCGGTCATTCTTTTTTAATGGTGCTGTAACAGGTCAAAATTATCTGGAAATGCTGTGTAATGATGCCATTGCCGCAATACGACATCTGCATGGGGATCATGAGTTTTACTTTCAGCAAGATGGAGCACCGCCACATTATCACAGAAATGTTCGAGCTTTTCTTGATACAGAGTTTCCTGGGTTGTGGATAGGTCGTCATGGAACCGCTACTGAATATCCTCCAAGGTTACCTGATCTTACACCTCTGGATTTCTATCTGTGGGGAACCTGGAGGAAAAAGTGTATGGTACTGACCCTCAAAGTATGCAACACTTCCAGGAGGCGATTGTTTGAGAAGTACGCAAAATCTCAACTGATAAGAACACTACTATGTGCCGCTCTATTTTGGTACGTTACGCAGCATGTTTGCGTGTACAGTAAATGGTGAACATTTTGAACATTTAACATAAAATAAATATTAAGTATTGTTTTTACGCTTATTTATGTATAAAGTAACGTTTTGTTTATTAAGTGCACTTACTGTAGTGTTCAAAATAAATAATCTCGGAATGTGTCTACATTATTTTAAGTCATCCTGTATATATGGGTGTATGAAAAGTCAGATTAATGTATTTTTTATCACTATGTAATTTTTTAACAGGGTATTAACTGGAATTTATTATGGTGAGACAACTTTCACAAGGTAAACGCTCTCAAATAGATGCACGCTATGAAGTTTGGAAGAGTCCAGTTCGGGTTCAGCGTTGGTACAGGCAAACTTATTATCGACATGTGTATGTCAGCCAGTGCCATTAAGATAACTCTTATGAAGGCTTTTCGCGCTGGAAATGTTGCTGATATGTCGACCATCCACAGTGCATTCGGATGAGAACATTGCAATTGTTAGGGATGTTGTGACACAAGATCTTTAATTACAAGGACATCTGTAAGGCAGCGTTCTTTCAGTAAAAGTTGTCTCCCCATAATAAACCCAAATTAATACTTTATTAAAAAATACCAGAGTTGTCTATTAAAATCAAACCTGAAAGAAAAGTCATTAAAAATTAAATTAGTAATTTTTTAGGCACACACACACACACACACACCACACACACACACACACACACACACACACACACATATATACAGGCCCGGATTTAGCTATAGGCGAACTAGGCGATCGCCTAGGGCCTCGCGCCAAAGGGGGCCTCGCTCAAGCCGTTTTGCGCGTTCTGTTCAAGTGATATTAATGATTTAGAACTCTATGAAGAACTTAAAGTACTTTGCAGGTTTATACCTGAGAAAACAGATCTCGGAAATGCCCTTGTTTATATAGTGCAAAAACAACTAAGTGAGATTTATCCTAATGTTTATGTTGCACTTCGAATAGTATTAACCATCCCAGTTACTGTTGCTTCGGCTGAAAGAAGTTTCTCGCGTCTCAAACTTATTAAAACATATTTGCGTTCCACCATGTCTGAAGCGAGATTGCAATCATTAGCTATGTTATCAATAGAAAACGATATAACAAATTCATTAGATTATTCTCAATTAATTGAAGAGTTTAGCTCGAAGAAAAGTAGAAAAGCATTGCTGTAATATTCAAGGAGCATCTGAACCAAATATTAAAGCATTAATTTTAGCCTGATAAGTCGATCGCTGCTCACTATTATAAAAATGAAATGTCAACATCTCTTATACATCACATATGAAAAACGTTTGTATACTATGGAAAGTCATTACCTATAATATTATATAAATCTTAGAAATCATTGTCTTATATTTTCGATACAAATCTTGATTCATATTATAATTTATACTTATTTGTATGGTTTTTTATATTTCTTATACAATTTCCATGCGTGATTATTTTGGTTTGGTTTAATTTTTAAGTGCTGGCATAGTTCTGTCTATGCGGGATTCTAATATTGCTGGTATAGTACCGATAATTAAGTCCATATTTTCATATATATAGGCCTAGGGCCTCGCAACTTCTAGATCCGGCCCTGCATATATATATATATATATTATATATATATATTATATATATATATATAATATTATATATATATATATATATATATATAATTTTTATTTATATACATATATATATATATATATATATATATATATATATATATATATATATATATTATATATATATATCTATATATATATATATAATATATATATAATTTTTATTTATATACATATATATATATATATATATATATATATATATATATATATATATATAAACACACACACTTAGTTTAATTAAAATAAATAGTAAAATTAAACAATGAACATTAGACAAATATTTCCTTGTCTTTTACTGAGATGACATGATCTTTTTCACAGTAATGGATTAAAAAATTAAACTGCGATAAGAAAGGTCACTTTCCTCCTACCTCTTCCCCTCGTTTTCTCCTCTCCTCAATACGACCCCTACATCCTCTACCCCCCTCTGGCAACCATTCCTCTCATTTGGAAGGCTACGTTGTGGCCAGTGTCGTAACACTGCTACTGTTCAATAAGTGAAGTTAAGCGACATTAGGTTTGTGTGGTACACTCAAAATAAAACCTAAATTTAGAACTTTTAAATCCTTTTTGATGGTGCATTGTGGGGGAAGTTTTTCCTTCGTTTCGGTATGAAATCTTCTTGTCGTATGATATAATAACTTCTTTTAATGATACGAGTACAAACTTCTTTAGAAAGAAGAAATAGTCTTCTAAACTCTTTTTTTGAGTGATTTGAGACAACAGAAGATAATATTTGTATGGTTGCGGGAAGTCTTTGTTTTCTGTGTAGTTGGATGGGTTCAGATCATGCAGCGACCCGTGGTTCGCATCCCACGTAAAGCTGCAGATACCCTCCGTCATATGGCTTTAGATGTTGCGAAGGAGTCTAAATAAATTCATCAAATCAAAATACTCTTGTGGAATATTTGTTAATTCATTCAGTAAATGTAAAAACTGCAGATAAAACAACATTGGAAAACAGAAAGAAAGAATGTGCAGTGTTCTTAAACATTACTGGTGTCGATGTGAACACCTTCAAAGGAATATCTAGTTCAGGATACTCCCAGATGAGTCGGGTGTTCATGCCTGTGAGATGGTGACCTCATGAGAGCAACATTCCCTTCACCACACCAACCACAAGCTTTACCTTCGTCCCAGGTTACCATATATATATTATATATATATATATATATATATATATATATATGAAAATTATTTCACGAAAGTAACACGTGAAAAATATTTATGATGAATAAAACCACGAAGGAAAGGAAACACAGAATGGTGCTCAAGCGCTTTCGTCTAATGACATCCTCAGGAACACTGAAGTACATAAAGGGTTACAGCCTATATATAGGTTACAGAAAAAAAAAATAAATAAATAAAATAAATAAAAAATATATATATATATATTATACAATAAACGGAGATAAAAAAAAATTAAAAAATTATTAAACATTAAAGGATTGTGGGAGGAGCATACAAATTTGTAAGGAAAAACTACCGATTTTTAGCACAAGATTAGCACAAGATCAAATTAATTGTTTCCAACCAATGTTATAGAAAAAACAAAATAATAAAATTTAAAAAAAAATTAAAAAAATACAAATTTATACTGGAAATCTGCCCGGGTTTTAGCACTTTGCCCTTCTTGTTTAGGTTCGATGTACTGTATATAAAAATAAATTTAAAAAATACAAGTTATTTGAGTAGCATACAAGTTTACCAAAGATTTAGCGTTCTACCCTTCTTATCTAAATCTGTTCTGAAGGAACATATATATATATATATATATATATACAGGGTGGGCCGTAAGTTTCCATACATAGGAAAAATTAAACGTTTGTTTTTATGTTTCAGATACCCTAAGAATATGCGTTGACGTAAGATCTTGTTACTGATGAAGCAAATTTTTACGTCAATGGAGAGGTTAATCGGAAAACATACGTTATTGGAGTAATGCTAACCCTAACTGGCTGAGTCCGACGAAGATGCAAGGTGCCGGTTAAAGTGATGGTGTGGGCCGGGATATGGGTGACAGAATTATTGGACCAATTTTTGTCAGTGGAAATCTTAATGCCGAAAGGTATCTTAACATGTTGCAAGAAGAGATTTTCCCATCCCTGCTAAACGAGGAAGGTAACTTCCAGTTTACTTCCAGCAAATGGAGCTCCACCTCATTATGGTCTTCACGTGCGTCGGTATTTGGATCAGCAGTTTCCGGATGCTTGGATTGGTCGGCGTGGTCCTGTGGAGTGGCCTCCCAGATCCCCAGATCTCACCACCCCTTGATTTCTATCTTTGGGCACTTGAAGGCCATGGTGTATCAGGAAAAGATACGAGACATAAATCATCTAAAGGAACGTATCACCAACGCCATTACAGCATAACGTCAACTGTGCTAATGCGTGTTCATCAACAGTGGGGAACACGTATTGAAATGTGTTTTCAAAACAATGGCAACCATGTAGAGCATATTATATAAATAAAAATGGTTGTCCATAAAAAATGTTTATTTTTCCTATGTATGGAAACTTACGGCCCACCCTGTATATATATATATATGTATATATACATATGTATATTTTTTTATTTATTTATTTATTTTTTTCTGTAACCTATATATAGGCTGTAACCCTTTATGTACTTCAGTGTTCCTGAGGATGTCATTAGACGAAAGCGCTTGAGCACCATTCTGTGTTTCCTTTCCTTCGTTTTTATTCATCATTATATATATATATATATATATATATATATATATATATTACGAACGAACAATGTAGGCAGAACAAATGGTAAAAACATTTTAATTTAGAATTAGCCTACTTTGAAAATTTTACATTCAGTACGAACAGTATTTAATGTCGTTCATCTTTAAGAATGAACTCTTTTTCTCAACAACGCATAATGAGCTTGGAAGCATTTTCATGAAAACCCTCGTGACGAGCGTTCCATTAGAGCTAATTAGCTCAAAATGGCCTCAATTATTTTACCCCGATGGCTCCGGATTAGCGTTCGTTTGTACGATTATCTCATGGTTCAAATTTAAAGATCTTCTTAGGATGGTTTATTTTTCAGTTTCCAAATACGTTCTAGTCTTTAAGGTGGGAAAGGGGCCAAGGTGCTCTTATTCCAAGAGCTTTTGAATTGAGACTTTGTTTACGCGTGTTTATTCTACGCAAATTAATTTTATTAATGTTTAGCAACAAAAATTGTTTAAGTCAACCTATAAACATAATTTTCATTAAAGAGCTACGTAGACCAGACACTATTCGCTATGTGTAAGTTCCCACACTGTCCTTCTAGGGTTAGCAATTCTTGAAAGCGTCCTACCCAAAACAAAGTAAACCACCATTTACCATATAACAGTGACCGTAACCTAAATTCATGCATCGATTTTTTACACAAAATTAAGTCATTATCAGATAACTCAAAATATTCTCGCTGTAGAATTAATGATAATTATTAGGAATGTTAATGCCAATGCGAACTCGAAATTTTGGATCACTTGAAGATCAGGGCCCCCAGCCTTCTTTAGTTAGCTTTATAAGGCTAACTAACGAAAATATCACGACTTAACCTAACCAATCGTCAAGGGCGTATAGTTGACCTAACGATTGGTTCGGTTAAGTCGTGATATTTTCTGATCTTCAGGTGATCCGAAATTTTTTATAGAACTTCTGTAGGTAACAGAGTGAAACTTGCTAAATTATATATAAGCGATGTAGAATTATTAGATATAACGAGTAATAATTTATGTAGTGACGTAAATTGTAGTATATGGAACGATCATTGTCTCACTTGCAATTATTTCAAAGATCAAATTGGGAATGGTCAAACTTTGCATGATTTTTTGCTCTCAATTCATAGACAATAAAAACTAACAATTAATTTTACCAATTTGTATTAGACACAGAATACTAATACTAATACTACTACTAATAATAATAATAATAACAGAGAAAAATAAAAGATGGGCTAATTATATAGGGTGTTCAAAAAGAAACGCAACCTATTGGAGACTGCATATATCATTGTAACCTAACCCTTTTCTTTCTGTTTCGGGTTGCGTTTCTTTTTGAACACCCTGTATTATCAGTAGAAAATAGAATATAAAGAAAGAACATCTTTTTAACAATTTTGAATTTAGAACTCGACTGTATTAATTCCCATTAAAACTATTCTCATTATAAACTTCGAGACAAGTATTATAGCGATATAATAACAATCAGTCAGGAGGGCCACAAACTAGCACAGCGTTCAGGCCAACTAATGAGGCCCATTGCGCTAACTCCCGAATTATTATTACCAGCATCATCGGGAATCGAACCCCCGACATTAGTGTCTTCATTTCGCTTACAGTGAAAACGGCGTTACCCACGGAGCTACGGGTCCTGGGTTTATAGTTATATATCATCTATACTAAGGGAAGAAGAAATCCCTTTGATTAAATCTTATAATTAACATACTAATATTATTCCCGGATACAATGATTTTATTGCTCCCTTAAAAGAGAATCTACGGATGCTTACAATAGGCATGCGGGAATGGTTTGGTCTTATATGTAAAGAATTAACTAACTTTAATGCAAATTTATTGTATTAACCGTTTAGTACCCGAAGTACTTTCTTAGTTCTGTATTGGCAGGTTATTAATATAAATGAAGTGTTGTAAACGTCTTTAAATAATTTTGGCTTTGGTTTTGTTATTTTTATTATTTTCAAGTACTCTTTCAACGTGTTCACATATGTGGACAACGGGCATTCTGGGAACTGTATGATAGTTCCAGTGAAAAAAATACTGCCCTCCATTGTCTCAGTGGTGTACAATTTGTCCATAAGTTGAAAGAGAGTACAGTAGATTAAGAGTAGATGAAGCAGTCTTCTTAACAAGTTGAGTTCTCTGAAACGTCACAAAAAATACAAAAAGTACATTTTCAGAGATGAAAGAAAACCTTTAACTTTACTCTCAATGTACCTTCCGCCTACCTAGTGTACTCTTTTAATACTGTATTATATATTCGGATCATATATAGTGTATTTTTTGTTTTCCATTCTAAAGCTCTAAAATAGACACAGCAGAGCTTTTCAGATTGTAGGGTTAATCTTAAGGCTTTAATGGAATGTCCTTGGAAAGGTTTAAAGGAAATACTTAGATTTCAATATTTGAAATTAAGAGCTGATTAAAGAGGTAACAACGGGTTCTTCCCAAGATATACGTGAATGATCTATCAAATGAACACTTAAAATATGCTAATGCTGTAGTGAATATTCATATCTCATTGCTTTTCCCAGCCAGGCTAGCTCATAGTTATGTTCCTCCAGAGTTTATGAAAGTATATATCATGCCCTTAGTCAAAATTAAATATGTTCACATTCTTGATAGCAATAATTACAGACCTACTGCTGTGCCCTGCTTTTAAAAATTACTTGCAGATCTTTTGCTGTGTTAATTAAGTTATTACTGACAGAGACCTTACCATTTTAGTTTAAAACGATTCCACAAAACCACGCGACTCTCTAATGTTTACTGTGTGGCCCACACGAAATCATATTGCGCACATTTTTCAAAAGCTTTTTTAAACACTGTTCCTTAATATGTACACGAATGAATGTGAGGAAAGGTGGTGTGGTGCTCAACAGACAGATTGAAAATTTCAGGAAAGGCCACAAATGTTGCAGAAGTTTATGAAAAGTGAATCAGTCAGAGGCTCAGAACATCGCGAATGGCCAGTAGCAGAACCAGCTCCGCTGCCCGGCTCTGCGGTCCCGGTATCGGCAACGGGGGAGCCAGAAGTGGGAACATTTTTGGTCCGTTTCCCAGAGAACTCCGAAGCTCTTGAGGTCGATGCCATTTCGTTTTTTTTAATTTTGAAAATGTTGTGTAGTATGTAAGATGCATGTGTAGTGAGGAATAGTAAGGAATATGTGTTTGAGAGCATGCTAGACTACTCACAGGGCTAGATGAGACGCGGAAAAAGTTAGCTAAGGAGGACATTGACAGGAGAAACCGGAGTTCCAGCACTTCCCCTCTCCTGCCTCATGTGTATGTGTATTGCACAAAATTATTTATGAATGCTTTAATACTAATTCAACTATTTAAAGCTGTTCCTTAAATATAAGGAAAGTACATGATAAAGTGAATTACAATATTTTTTAAATGAATTACAAGGAAAGGAATGTTCCATTGTGTGGATTAAATATGTTGAAATCGTTAAACACCCCCAAAACACTTACGGTTAGATGAGGTAATGTGTTATTGGAATGTTTTGGTGAGTTAGAAAAAGCTCCTTGCTTTCTCCTCTGCTCTTTAAGTGTATATTAATGACTTAATTACTTCACTTAATGAAGCCAAAGTAGAATGTTGTATAGATAAAATCTGGATAAATAACTTTTTCTATGCCGATGATATAGTATTAATAAGCAATTCGATTACAGAGTTGGATTATCTTCAAAACTTTAGGAATTAATTTCGCAGAACCGTGATATTGATTTCTCCATTACTAAAAAATAAAGGTAAAAAACTCAACTTATATTATTTTCAAGAGGAAAAATGAACCAATGGAGCAAGTACAAGAACTGAAATATGTCGATCACATGAACACCACCAGCTCCTTGAATGATGACTCAGATATAAGTAAGGAACTTTGAAGTAATTTTAAAAAGAGGTTCTAGAAGAACTTTAAATTTGCTTTATCACAGGTCCTTTACAACACTGCATAAATTACCCCCAAGATTGCTCATTACAGTCTCATCCAAGAAAATTGAAACTAAGATAATCCAGTTATTGAAGCTACTATACTATAGTAGTATATGTGTAATCAGTTTGGTCATACTATACAGTATATCTTCTAAACAATTGTCTTCCTGGCATGAAAATGTCTCTAATTTTACTTCCGTCAATACTCTTAATTTTCATTTTTATCTTTTATATTTCACTTTTAGGGTGATTTTATTTTTATTTTTTTTACAACAACTTGTACCGTGGAAATTATTTATTCACCAATAAAATTATTCATTTAATTTTATATACATACATATAACGTTTGAAGCCTTAAAGTCTGTGAGGGTAACTTAAATAATAACGAAATGGAAATTTGTCAAGAAGGAAAGTGATTCTGAGAATGTCCTTCCACAAACAATTAATGGGGTGTCTGGGAAAGAAAAACTGCAAGGGTGTGGAAAACACACTATTCAAACATTCTTAACAGAGTGGGGAAGGTTAATTTTAATGTAGTTTATAAAGGAACATCCTCGGGAGGGTTCAGTGAAAATACTTGTACTTCAGTTCCTGAAATTAAGAGTCTCATTATAGAGTTAAAGACAGGTTCTTCTCCAGGCACAGATGATCTATCAAATAAGCACTTAAAGTATGCTGATGACGTGGTGAATCTTCATATCCCGTTGCTTTTTCTCAGCCATGCTTGGTCACAGTTATATACCTGCTGAGTTTATGAGTGTACAACAGCCCGGTACATATATGTATTATGTATTGATACATGTGTAGCGGAACAGACAACTACAGACAGAAAACAGACAAAGAAAAGCATAGGAATTCTTTTCCTGTTATCTCCAAAACATCCTTAGAAGACACACGTGGTGTCAAGGAATAAACTCAGAAGACACGCGGTTTCAAGCAATAAAGAAAACAATGACGCCAGCTTCGAACCGCGGAATTCGAAAGTTCCTAAGGTTATATAAGGCGCAGTTTACTGACATTCACTCTCACTCCTTTCGTGCGTTCATCTCGTAAGTTCATCCTTCACGTCGTTACAGCGTCAGCTTTAGCCGGCTCCCTTCAAGGCCACTTTAACACTTTTCACCCAAGAACGCATCATCACTCGAAGTAAGCGAAGTCTTTCCCGCTGTAGGCGTTTTCATTGGCCTTTTTCACCACACCTCAACTGGTTAACAATCATCCTCGAGAGCACCGGCAAAGCTCAACACGCTACGAGAAAACATCCTCAAGGTGGACACGTTACGTGACTCGACGACGAAGCTACAAACCCAAATCACTTCACATCTGTTCAGCTCTCACCGCTTTACGAAATACGGCCGTCAACGAGAATCCATTAGGCCCATCAACACTTCACCGTGAAGACCTTGACTTACGGAACAAACTTCCAAGGGGTAGTCATAAGAACCCCGGGCCTACGTCTGCAAGATCACCTTCAGGACATCCTGCACTCAAGAGGCAACACCAGTCGACCGGCGCCAGCTCAACAGACCAATCGGACAGTCAACACCTCGAGCCTATTAGTTCAACAGGCCACCCTCCAAGCAACGCGTCAACCTAGAGGTATCACTCTCTTACTGGTAAGCCTTGTCTCTTTGCTTAAAAACAATAACGTAAAGCCTACCCAGTGAACCGCAGAATAGTAGGCTATAACGCAGTGTTTTATAATTCGGTCAAACTGACTCTCATCAAAACGCGTTAGGCCGATGTCCTAATCTGAGTGCCGTTCCAGTACCGTAATTCCGCATAGCATCTGCTATTGTGTTCATTCATATAAATACTTTACATCCGTTAATTTATGTGATAGATTTAAGTATTCTCTTACTGAAGGCCTAATTCATTTACGGTGTACCAACTTAGTACATCCCTTCCAATTATCATTAGGCCACAGCATCTTCTTTCTATGTTCCATTTATGCGTAATCACTTAGCATCATATAATTGCCTTATATAAATAATACTCGTATAATCATTGTCATAGCATTTCTCCCAATTGTCATTAGGCTACAGCATCTTGTTTAGTATTCCATTACTGCGTAACTCTGGCCTACATAAGCAGTGTAATACGTGACCTAATGAGCACCATAAACGCACGTCACTAATTTCCATAATTCTTAGGCTGCATCATTTATTTATATCTATTTGTTGTATCATAACGTACATGCATAATTTTTGTAATCACGCCGTTTTCATATTTGATGCTGTGTCCCATTTTTGCACACCATTAGCCTCTCATAAACGAGCGTATTTCTTAACCATTGATATGTATAATTCTTTTTCTCATTTACTAATCCTCAGTCAGCCTTTTTCATAATATAAATGCCGTTATATAGTTGTTAAGCACTATAATTATTGTCAATCATTTGTTATTCACTGTGAACAAATAACCGATTTATTTTTTTAATTAAATACAAAACAATAAGGTGCTTTTTATAACCTTAACAATATTTGCTTGGGTGTAATCCAAGCTGGTGACCTCGAAGCAATTTGTATCACTCAGAAATATTATAGTAGGCCTACTCCATTAGCCACCTTCAACCGGTGATACTGTAGGACATCATAAATTGTTAACCCAGCCTGTCATTAATAAGCAATCAATTTGCATCAATTAATCACTAGCATTAAATTAATCATTATTACCTTAAACGGCTAAATCTAGGCCCACTATACATGTATTATGTCCCTTATCAAAATAAATATGAGAACATTCTATCAAACAGTAATTACAGGCTTATTGCTTTTCCCTCCTGTTTCAAAAAACTACTTGAGAAACTTTTGTTTTGCTTATTAAATGATTATATATGGACATCTAATCAGTTCATCTAACCTTAAAATGAAGGGTTGGCCCCAACAGTATCGAAATTACACACGTAAATCTGTGAAATAATAATGAGGACTTCAATCGGGTTATTTTGATTACAGAATTGGTAGCAATAGTTATCTTATTCTTAAGTCTAGCTGGGTAGGCCTAGCAGTATACGTGGAAGAGTTGTGTTATTTTGGAGTTACTGAAACACCTACGGCAAACCTATCTCATACGAGAGTAGGCACTGGGTTTACAGGATGTTAACGACGGCCCTTTTTTGGCTTTGGGCCTACCTTTTCTGTCAGGAAACTATCTGGTTTACTGTATATTACTAAGATAACCAGAATTTACCACATCCACTGGAACAATACAACTATTGTGGCACAGCAGTAGGCTTGAAAATGGAATGAAATGTTATGGGGTCACCAGTTTGACCTTTCAGCCAAACAAACAATATTTAATAAGGAAATAGAGATGACTTTTTGTTTTTCGTTTAATTAGCAAAATAAATGAATTATGTGTTCACAGTGATTAACAATTATTTATACGGTAATTGGGCAATATTACAATGACTGATTATTAACAATAAGAAATGATTCTTATACAGGATAAGAGTTAAATGATACAATGGTATTGAAAGCAATAACTGAGATAATGACAATACGGTATTGGTACAGTAATGAGACAGACCTAACTGCGGTCATAAATGCGTGAGTTAGCTTGAATGATATTGAAGACACTTTGGAGGATAATTCAGTTAGGCAGAGTTTGTTAACATTATAGGCGTTGAGAACGAATAGCCTATCACGACGTAACAAAAGACTGTAGGCCAAGTGCTGGTGGCCTATGAGACGTTTACAGACCTGAGATTCTGATGAGGAAGATAACTCTGAGGAACGGAAGGGCCTACGAGACAGTTTGAGTGACGAAGTACTCATTGGAAGGAAATGAAGATTCTCAGGTTTAAATGGATGAATGGTGAGTGAGGTAAAAGCGACGGATGGTGCCGGAATGAATCTTGCAGAAGTGATGTTGCTTCCGGGGAGGTGGAATATGGTAGGCCTCAACGGAGATGACCCAGCTTCGTGTGTGATTGAACGGAGTTTTGAAGGACAACGGGTCGCTCTCTGACGAAGGTCGGAGAGCGAGTGGAGTTACATGACGAAGGTCGGAGATGAAGAGCGAGTGCTGGGTGAGGCCTGAGTAATGGGCAAATGAGAAAATGAGGGCGATTTGAGAGAGAACTCGCGTTTTTATAGGCCTTGGTAACGTCCTCTGGCGGTCATTTCGGGCAACAAAACAAAATCTGTTTCCTTTGTGGGCCTGTTCCTGCCCATGTGTTTAGGTTTTATAGGCTTGTTTACTTCTCCAAACCATGTGAGGGAGGTGAGGAAAAGGAATTTCCGTTATACCTTGATGACGGCGATGACGGCGATGACCTTGATGACGGCGTCGCTAGTCCCAACACATTCGTTTTTTTGTTACAATATCACTACTCCACTTTTGGGCTTTACTCGAACCACATATAAGTCACAGTTGAATATGGAAAACGTTGTTAGAAAAATATTATTATGTAATTAAGTCACAGGTATTAAACAGTAAAGAAAACATATATATACGTAATATCTTAACTGGCTTAGATCGTCAAACTTTAACATTGACTCTAGGAAATTCCCGTGAATTGTGCGGGGAATTGTTTGACTACCTCCTTCTGCTTGGCTGTTACCGACTCTCTCTCTCTGGTGAACTGTTCTCGACTATTTTCCGATCTTCCTCTGCGCTCCCTATCTCCCTCCAGTCTCGAGAATTTGGGTTTTTATCTCGCATTGGGAAAATATGTTGTTTCGTCTTTTTGCCATTTGATCTTGTTTACTGTTTACAAATACATGATTTGATGAAATAGATGTGAGGGCATCACGTGACGCATTCTCACACACCCCATTGGTTGAACAAAACAACATCACATGTTCCAGTCAGATCATGTTGAGATCTGTTGGAATGTTTACGTGCAAACAGTCACATATCCTTTTCTGGAATTTACCTGAGGCTTATTTAGAATTTATATCATACCTAAGTTATATTCTTCATTTATGTCAAACTTCTACTATATTTTACATTATTAATAAATTCCTCATTTTAACAAACTTACCTAAAAGGTACCAAAAAATTAGAAGGCAGGATGGTTCCAGCGTTTGTATTAAATACATTGTAATTTTGGTACACTCACGAAATTTTTCGGCTAGATAGGGCACTGTATTGTCCCAGTCTTTTAGTTTTTCATGGGGAGTTAGACAAAGCTACTTGCTCTCTCTTCTGCTGTTTAATAAGTATATTGATATCTTAATTCTCGTAATGAGGCAAGGATAGGATGTTGTATACATAATACGAGGATAAATAATTTAGTTTATGCTGATTCTATGGTATTAATAAGCCAGTATTAATAAACCAGTTTCCGGAGGAAACGAAATGTGTTCACTACAGTCTAATGCAGCGAATTCAAAACATCCAATCCAGTTATCCAAATTATTCATCAGTCCTGCCATATGTTTTCTAAACTGTGGGTCTCATGGTATGAAAATGTATCTTTAGCTCCACTTAACATCGATATTATTTTCATTACTTGTATTTTTATTTTAGGCTACATTTGTTTTAGTTTTTATTACTATGTGTAATATGTAAGTTATTTTTCCGCCAACAAAGTTTTAGTTTCATTTCATTTTTATTTTGAATGGTGCAAAAAGAAATAGGAATCTTTTCCAAAATCTGGACCGTTCTTTATAACTAGAAAGTTACATTATTATTATGTGGTTTTGCGTGCTGAGTTCAAAAAGGTTATTCTTTTTTTTTGAGAAATGAAAAATAGAAAAGTTACAGCAATTTTTATTACCATTATTTACATACATGTATATCGCTATATAATAAATATCAGTTTCTAAAATATGTTAAGTTGTTTTCAGAATTTAATGTAATGAATTATTATGCAAAATTAAACCAACCTAACCTAACCTATGCTTATATGTTTCAGATTTGCGCGGACTTCTTGCTAAAAAATCCGATCGTTATTGGAGCGAAAGACAAAACGGTGGAAATAAACGAAACTCTCTTGGAGATATTATGTAAATATTATAAATAAAAATTGCTGTAACTTTTTTATTTTTCATTTCTCCAAAAAAGGAATAACGTTTTTGAACTCGGCACGCAAAACCACATAATAATAATGTAACTTTCTAGATATAAAGAACGGTCCGGATTTTGGAAAAGAGCCAGAAATAGTAATAACTATTTAGTAAAATGATATACTAAAACAATTTAAGTGCTTTTAATTATTTAATGTTGCAAGTTTCATATTTTGTATACAAACTTAAACAATGGCGGAAATGCGATAGGTTTAAACAAGACTGTACAACATCTGTTTTTACAATGCATTCGTCTGGTCTAGGCTTTACTTGTAATAGCGTCTGTTTAAACTTTAAAGCAGTGGCATTTAACCTTTTTCGCACTGTTACCCCTTCAGCTAGCCGTAATTACCCCTCTCCCCTTTTTAAATGACAAATATGCGAAAAGAAAAAATCAGGAAAAAAACACAATTTTAGTGGAACCATAACTCAGCTGTGGTTTTTTGTTTTTTTTATGCAGGAAGGAGGGGCCAAGAGCAAATGACCGCAAAAGCGCCACTCCATAGAGGAAAAAGAGAGCCAAAATCAAGGTTCGGGGTTTTCGAGATGCCTAGACACTCTGCGTTTGAAAGATGGTAGGTCATAGAGAGGAGGAACGATGGATTGAGGAAGATTGTTCGACAGTTGACCGGTTTTGTAGATGAAAGACAGAAAATACCGATTAACGCTTCCATTAGATAGTTGGACAGAATAGGAATGAGAAAGTGTAGAAACTCTGGTACTGCGTGCTCTCCTTAAAGGAGGAGGCATACAGTTAGAGAGTTCAGAAGAGCAATGTCCGTTATGATAGCGATAGTAAAGAGAGAGTGAGGCAACATTGCGGCGAAGAGAGAGAGAATGAAGATAATCAGTAAGAGGCAGGGAATTGATGAGACGAAAAGCCTTTGATTCCACCCGGCCAAGTAAGACTGTGTGGGTTGAACCACCCCACACATGAGAAGCATACTCCATACAGGGGCGAACAAGACCCCTGTACAGAGACAGCAACTGAGCGGGGGTGAAAAAACCGCGGAGGCGGTACAGTACACCTAACCTCTAAGAAGCTGTTTTAGAAAGAGAGTATATGTGATCTTTCCAGGAAAGATTACGAGAAAAGGAAACGCCAAGAATGTTAAGAGAAATGGAAGGATTGATTTGTGTGTTGTTGAAGGTAAGGGGATAGTCGTGTGGAAGATTGTGACGAGTATACAGATGGAAGAACTGAGATTTTGAGGCATTGAAAGCCACAAGGTTTTTTCTGCCCCAATCACATATAGCAGAAAAATCAAAGGTCAGGTGCCCCATAGCCGCCTCACGCGAATCATGAAGCGAATGCTGTGAGGGACGCTTTGGGAAGCGGGTGGAGAAGTGAAGAGTGGAATCATCGGCACAGGTGTGAATAGGACATGAAGTGTGAATTAAAAGATCATTAATAAATAAAAGGAAAAGAGTAGGTGACAGGACAGAACCCTGAGGAACATCATTGTTAATAGCTTTAGGAGAAGAACAGTGGCCATCTACAACTGCAGCTATAGATCGGCCAGAAAAGAAATTAGAGATGAAGGGACAGATAGAAGGATAGAAACCGAAGGAGGGCAGTTTGGAAATTAAAGATTTGTGCCAGACTCTATCAAAAGCTTTTGATATGTTTAGCGCAATAGCAAAAGTTTCACCGAAATCCCGAAAGGAGGATGACCAAGATCAGAGAGATATGCAAGAAGATCGCCAGTACAGCGTCCTTGCGGAATCCATACAGACGATCTGAAAGAAGATTGTGAGAAGAAAGTTGTTTAAGAATCTTCCTATTAAGGATAGATTAAAAAACTTTGGAAAGGCAAGAAATCAAAGCCATTGGACGATAGCTGGAGGGTTGAGAACGGTCACCCTTCTTTGGACAGGCATAATGAAAGCGAACTTCCAGCAGGAAGGAAAAGTACCAGATGAAAGACAAAGACGAAAGAGTTTGCCTAGGTAGGGTGTCAGCACAGAAGCACAGATCTTAAGAACAACAGGACGAACACCAAGACCATACACCTTCTTAGAGTTGAGCCCAGATAGGGCAAAAAAGTATCTTTAGAAGAGATTCTAATCTCAGACAATAAATTCAAATGGGGGAGAAGATGGAGGAGTAGCACCGAAATCGTCCAGGGTTGAATTGTAAGCGAAAGTTTGAGCGAAGAGTTCAGCTTTGTCAGGAGAAGAGACGGTAACTGTGCCGTCGGAATGGAAAAGAGGAGGGAAAGAAGAGGAAGTAAAGTTGTTGTAGAGATTCTTAACTAGATGGCAGAAAGAGCGAGAAGAATTAGAATTGGATAGATTTTCGCATTTTTGTCGAATGAAGGAAGTTTTGGTGAGTCGAAGAACAGATTTTACACGATTCCGGGCAGAAATATAAGCGGAGTGAGAGTCAGGAGTTGGATGGCGACTGTACCTTCTGCTGTGGATAGCATTAGAACAAGTAAAGCTAAACGAAGGTTTTTTTTTGCATTAGTAGTAGGAATAGAATATGGAATGTACGCATCCATGCCCGAGAGAATCACCTCTGTGATGCGCTCTGCACACTCAGAATTGCCCTAGCCATAAAAGCAGTAATCATTCCATGGGAAATCACAGAAGTACTGCCTAAGGGCCTCCCAATCAGCGGCTCCGAAGTGCCAAAGGCGCCTCCTCTTGAGAGGATCCAAAGGCCGAATTGGAGCGATGGGATAGGAAACAGATGTAAGATTGTGATCGGAGTAGCCCAAAGGAGAGAAAAGTTTGACAGAGTAAGAAGAAGAATGAGAGGTAAGAAATAAATCCAGAATGTTGGGCCTATCTCCAAAGCGATCGGGGATACGAGTAGGGTGCTGTACAAGCTTCTCTAGGTCATTTAGGATATAAAAGTTGTAAGCTAGTTCACCAGGGATGTCAGTGAAATGGGAGGAAAGCCAAAGGTGGTGGTGAACATTGAAATGTCCTAAAATGGAGGCTTCAGCAAAGGGAGAGCGGGAAAGAATGTATTCCACTTTGGAAGTGAGATAGTCAAAGAATTTTGGGTAGTCAGTAGAATTAGGAGAAAGATAAACAGCGCAGATGTATTTAGTTTGAGAATGGCAAGTAAGCCGTAGCCAGAGAGTATAGAATTCGGAAGATTTGAGTTCGGGAATACGAGAACAAGTTAGTCATTGCGTACATATACGCAACATCCACCTTTGTAGTGAAATTGAGTATAGAGAAAGTAAGAGTGTACAGAAAAGGGGTTGCTGTCAGTCGTCCCAGACACCTGAGTTTCAGTGAGGAAAAGAAGATGAGGTTTAGAGGATGAGAAATGGTGTTCAACAGAGTTTGGAGAGTGAGACCAGCTCGTTAGCCTCCGCGGAGTAATTACTAGTGGTGTACCGATTCATCTGCATCGGCAGAATCGGTCAATTTGGGGACATCGGCACCGGCATCGGCCAAATTTAGTTGTCTTTTATCGATTCTTTGAAATTTTAAATTTTTCATTACGAAACAATATCTATATTTATAGAAAACTATATTTATAGAAAATTGAACATGCAAAATACACACTTTATGGTAATTATATACTCATTTCAAAGTGTAATTATAAAAAAATATTTTATATTTGCAAAAAAGGCAAAGCGCGCTATTAAGTTGCCCACAAATTTACATTTTCTCTAACAAACTAATCTCCAAATATTATAAACTATTTTAATCTCCTGCTCTATATTACTAGTAATTCCGTATTAAGTTGTACTCTTTATAATTTATATAATGTACATATTAAATCATCTTATTGTGTTCACTTTATTTTAATTATTTTAATACTTTTACAAACCCAAATTGTATATTCATTTTTTTTATTCAAATTCGCCACGAGGGACTTGAAATTTTAATGAAAATTTTTGTTGCTGTTTTATATTGTTGAAGAAAGAAAATACCTTCAACATAAGGAAAACCAATCACTTTAAATATTGGTATTCAATTTATGAAACTGAACTGAAATTATTTTATCATTTTATTGAGTAATAAAACTATTTAACATCATTTTAGCTACAATATATGAGTAACAAATTCTGGTACCATATATTGTGGAGTGAGCTAAGGAAAGGCATTTTAATAAATTTGAACTGTAAAAATATAAAAATGAAAGTTTTCACATTAGATTAGTAAAATTTATGAAGGGAATTGATTTTATAAAATGTAGGCAAATAATCGACATCGGCATCTGCTAAATTTTGGAATCGGTACATCACTAGTGATTACTCTAGGTTAAAAAACCAATGCTAAGCTCCTCACGAGTGTGAATCACTCATTGTAGCTCAGGGACGGTTTACGCTTGAATTAAACAAACCAGCCCCACACAAAAAGAAGTATCAAAAAAGGAAATCCTCCGGTAGACCAAGAAATCCTCCAGAAAGAGTCAATGTTGTTCGCGAAGCATTCCTGGAAAGTCTTAACAAGTCAATAAGGAGAGCAGCAGCTAAGTTAAACATTCTATACCCTTTAAATTCAGTTACTACAAGATACAAACAGGTTGTTCACCAACTGCACGAGGAAGATTACCTGTCAAGAATTTATCGAAAGGATTCAAACTGATGACCCCTTTCTTTCAAATCTCATTTTTAACGATAAATTAACTTTCCATACCTCTAGTAGATTGAACCGTCCGTAACTGCAGGATCTGGGGGAAACAAAACCCACACAAAACATTCGAATATAGAGAGATTCGTAAAAAATGAACGTTTGATGTGCTTTGTCACGTTGGCACATTCACAGGACCTTTTTATTTCGAATACAAAACCGTTAATGTAGTATTTCAGAATGTTAAAAGAATTTTTTGTTCCTCTTGTACGTCAAATTCCACGAAAAAAATATACAAATGGTCAGAAGACAACAATATGATATTTAACACCGAAATATTTCAGCTCTTGAGATATGGTAGAAATGAGGAACTTAAACAGAATACATAGATAGACAGATAGACAGGAAATTCAGACAGCACGAAAGCGATCGATTTGGGGGTAATAATGACCAATGATGCGAAATTCGAAACACAAAATCAGAGTCGATAACAAAGCAAAAGAGTCGCGGGACAGTACTAAGAACGTTCAAAAGAAAGGAAAGGACAGTAATGATTCCCCTGCTAAAAACACTGATCATATCAAAACTTGAATACTGCTCATTCTTGACGCCCCATATAAAAAGGGGGAACTAATAAGCTAGAAGAAACGCAGAGACATTTCACAGTCAAGACTGATGGCTGCAAAGAACTCAACTACTGGGAAAGATTATGTAAACTAAATCTGTACTTTCTGGAAAGAAGAAGAGAAAAAAAATGGTACCAAACCTCAAACTAAACCCAATTAACATCCAGACAGCGCTGGAAAATAGGAAAGGCAGAATGTGTAGTGTTCCCAAATTAAAGGCCCAACAAGGGACCTCTTCAACAATGAAGGAAAATAGCTTGGTTGTCAAGGGGCCAAGACTTTTTAACCAGCTTCCAAATGACCTCAGAAACGTGACAGTGGTCAAAGTTGAAGTTTTCAAGAGAAGACTAGATGCCTGGCTCAGGACGGTGCCAGATGAGCCAGGTGTACCTGGCTATGTGCGGTGGAGAGGGCAGGAGAGCAACTCGCTCCTTCACCAATCCAGGCCTAGAGGCGGGGCCACCAGCTTGACCTTCGTGTGAAGAGAGACCAACACACGGAACGTCAACGAGGTTAACGAGGTTAATGCAACGTACAGTGTTTTAGCAGGGTTGTGTACCGCCTCAATTTGCTGGTACTGTGCTTATGTTTCGAAATGAAACATTCTCAGACGGAGGACTCGCCGAGAAGGACCTACAAGATGGCTAGCTCGTTCTCCGGACCTATCTCCTTTAAATCTTTATCTTCGGTGATATGTAAAGTCAATCGTATTTCACAACAAACCGAGGGATGTTCATGACCCAAAAATGCGCATTAGAGATGCTGTAACATCAGTTCCTCTAACTGTTTTGGACAATATTTTGAATATTAAAAATGACGGGGAGTGTCTGCATATTTAATAAATATCAATTCAGAATTTGAAACATTACTGAATCAAATGCCTTTAAATTTTACGAATGCATAATCAATTCAATAAATAGTTATTACAATTTCTTTTTGTACCATTCATTTAAATACAGTATGCATAACCAAACTAAATTTCATTTTCAACAAGTTTCATTTATTAAATCCTCCGTAAAAAAATTTATCAGAATGTTGTTAATTACGAAAAAATTTCAGTAAGTTTAACTTTTAAGCAAAAGTTCCCAAAACGAACGTTTTTAATAAAATATTTAGTCTCCAAATTATTTGCTTTCCACTCTCATTCGTAAAAATTTAATTAAATTTTTTTTCATTAAGTTAAACTCTATAACTGACTAATAAATTTACACAATTAATATTTACCGCATAGAAAATTGTCCTATAACCCCACCCCACTTCCGTTTTATTACGCTTCACAAATACTTCGAGCTTATTTGAAGACATGTTTAGTGGTTTGCGAAGAAAAAAAGAATGGAAAAATTTTGTATACTTTTGCGCACTTTTATTCATTTTTATTCATTTTTATTCATAAACGGTGATTTGGAGTTAAAAATTTTTGCCTCTTTTTTTTTTAAATGAGAATTGTTCACCTCTATTCGTGCCTTCACCGAAGCGCAAAATTAATTCTGAAACTTTCTTATTTATGTTTTACCCAATTGGGAGAGTTTTAAATTTGTGACTTAAATCTCTGAAAGATAACTTCCTTTGTCCGCTGTTTTATTGCGTGTTAAATTGGATGAAAAAGCGACGGTAGGGAGATGTTTGTCATTTTGTGTCCACCGATGGGACGAAGTCGAAAATAGCGAATCGCGATCGTACCTTTGGATTTGCAGTTGCGTCTTACCTGTCCAGGTGAGGCAGAGGAAAGCCGTCGAGGAACCAGTCGAAGACGGGTGTGGGCGAAGCCTTGGCGATGCACTTCAGGGACACCGGCGGACCCGGAGTCACAGTTTGCTGGATGAACCGGTAAATCAATTGAGGCGGAGAAGCTGCACCACCGGTCAAAACGAAAACAAAATTTTAAAATAAAAAATGCAACTACTTCTTTAAAGATGTAAGCAAATATCAACTATCCTCACACTTTATTTGCTTTCAATAAACGCGTCTCCAAAATGGATTTTAATGACTAAGACATGTGAAGCGCAAAACTTTAATTTTTATGGTGACGTTCTTTTTATTGAAAACCTAAATTGCTTTTTTTGCTCTTTTAGAAATGCTCGAATTTTATATTTTACGTCTAACTTCATTGGTTCATTATATTTAGGTTAGGTAAAGATACGTAGGTTAGGTTAGGTTACGCTAGGTTAGGTTAGATAAAATCATGTTAGGTCAAATAAGGTTAGATTAAATCAAATCATTTTATGTTTAGTCGAGAAATTTCTTATTTGATAAAACTTTTCTGACGCCTCAAGAATTTATCCCGTCGGTCAAAATTTGTCTTGCATAAAGTTCCATTGCCGATTATAATCATTATACTGTAAGCTAATCATATTACTGGAGAAAGGTTTATCTTTATAAGTATATTCCTATGTATCACTTCGAAAATGTTTGCCTACGAGAATAAAATTTCTTAAAAGCATATAAAATACTAATTGGTCGTAAATATTGTTTTCTTTGGGTATTTTATTTATTTTGATGGCAGAAATAAAATTTTGTAAACAAAAGTCAGTCATTATTGATTTTGTATACAAGAAAGAAAGGAAGGAAGGAAAATCACATATTCATTAGAGACTCGACATTTCGACTCAAACATGACTGTCCTCCTCTGATCGTGCCACTACCAAAGCTGCAAATATATTGTTTTTCTGAAGCTAAATACGCGTTGAGCAAATAGCAAAATTTTAAAGGTGACTATTTCATTTTCTTACATACAGTATGTATACTTTCGACATCGGTGTCTTATCGGTAGTGTTAAAAATGGTTAGGCAATATTCATCTGTTATCAGTATATGGCTGAGTTTCCCATAATTTTTTATCCAATGCCCCCTTCAAAGTGAAAATAATCCGACACTCCCTCTTTATTTCAACTGCAAATAGCATTCACGGAAAGAAATTTATTGGTACTATAATCAGTGTGAAGTAGCATTACAAATGAATGTTTCATTTATTAGTGCACTATACAGTACGTGTTTACTAAATTATTTTTACATATCTTACCTGGTATAATGGTAGTGAATAAAATTAATGAAAATATCCAGATTTTTACTTTTTATAAATTTTCCTTTGCTAGCCTTCTCGCGCCCTGCAGGGGAAGCGCATCCCACAGTTTAGGAAACTCTGGTACGAGTATATGGTAACTGACAACTCGGATACCGATAATAGTTTGCAAAGTTGCAGTCATAGAGTAAGCCTCCGGTTGCTTTTGTGATACGTCGTACTTTCTTTTATGGCTTCTTATTTTTAACAGTGAGCGGTCTAAGAGGTTAATTCTTTTTTAGACTTACATTATTACCTGATTCGTGTCATATTACTAGACAGGAGATAACTATGCTTTCTCCCTCCACATCAAGCGCTGCTTCCCCCTGGCATCGAATCGAATCGAGGAATTTCCAGCGAGTAAAAGGCGGGAATACCAGGCGTTTCCCGGTGATAATGAACAATTAGCTTTATATATGGAATCGTACCTATCTTTTACCCTAAACTGTTTGACAGAAAAGGACGAAAGAATAAACAAATTAGAAGAAAACAAAGCATTAAAACAGTGTATAAACGTTCTTAATAAGAAAGTATCCACTATGGAAGATCGACTACAAAACCAAACACTAGAAAATGACAGGTTAAACACCGACCTCAAACAGGAAATCCACAAAGACTAATACTTTCTCGGTGGACCTGGAGTCCATCAAGGCAATCCCATATGAAAATTCCACTGAAATTGTTAGAAACGCAGTCAAAGACAAACTCCGTATAAACATTCCTGAAAATGTCATTACGGAAGCACACCGAGTTGGGAAAAATAATGACAGAAAAAAGAATCATAAAATTCAAATTGAGTGACCGGCTGTGGAAATCAGAAATAAGAAGTTCAGTTATAAATATCAAACTTAATATATACATTAATGAACCATTCTGTGAATACAGAAAAGAAATATTTGATAAACTATTAAAACTTAAAAAAGAAAAAAATAATTTATTCCAGTTATGTACGGAACGGCAAAATACGAGTACAGTATATGCCAGGAAGACGCAGGAAGGACAAAGAATATCGATTCATATTCAGAATGAGTTTGACAACTTTCGGCCTTCAGAATAACCCACCTGTTAAGTAAACCTCACTACAAACCCTATCATTATGTATCATTACTCTTATAATTATATAATCTATACTAATAATTGTGACGGTCGAACTGCGAACTGCGAACTTTCTTTCTTTCTTTGTCTTTTATGGACGGCCAAACCACTGGCCAGATTTGGATGAGACTTGGAGGATAGGGGTAACTGAGGCCGAGTAAAAACATAGGCTATGTGGCGTCGGCCGCCGAGGTCATCTGAGGCGCTAGGGGCTTCTCTATTCCCGATTGGTTGAAAGATAGTGACATCATAGACACGTCATAAAAGATAGTGACAAAATGGGCGGAGCTCTAGTGCGTGTGTTATATATATATATATATATAATATAAACCTGGTCAGGTTAAGTCGTGATATTTTCGTTAAACTAACAAAATATTACGACTTAACCTAACCAATCGTCAAGGACGTACAATTAACCTACCGGGCATTCAATTAACCTAACAGGACATTCAATTAATCTAATCGGGCATTCAGTCGACCTAACCGGGCATATATATATATATATATATATATATATATATATATATATTATATAGCATTCTTCAACTTCCACCCAAGCAACGCTGGGTCGCTCTCGCTAGTAATAATTTAAAGTAATAAAAAAATTTTTTAATTTATGTTATCTTGAAATTTTATGTTTTTATAATCATTACGACCTTATAATTCTGTTATTCTTATAATCCTTCAAATTCTGTAATTGCTAAATTTAAAATTTTTAAGGGTGATCCAGATAATGGGACCCATAAAAAAAAGCCAAATATTCTTAATATTTAATTCCTCTCATAAAAACTATATATCATTCGAAAGAGTAGAGTTACAAGTTTATTATGAAATATTTATTTTTTAAAAATGACTCCTTTCAAATGTGCTCCATTAGTTGCCAAGCATTCCAGTGTTCTCGCTTGTAAGTTCTGCATCACTTTTGCAAGAGTGTGCGGTGGTATGGCCTGTATCTCATTTTTGTGATGGCGGCCTTCAATTCTTGCAAGGTCGTTGGGTTATTTCTGTAGACCCTACTCTTTAAATATCCCCAGAGATAATAATCTAAGGGAGAAAAATCCGGAGACCTTGCGGCCATTCAACGTCTCCAAATCTTGAGATTAACTCGCCTGGAAACGTTTTGACGCAAAACTGCCATGCTTTTATTTTGTTTTGTATCTATCTTGTCCTGTATTGTCAAAACCTATACAATCCTGTACAAACTTGTAACTATCCTCTTTCGAATGATGCGTATGATTTTATAAAAGGACTTATACTTTAAGAGTTACAGGGGTTTCTTTTGGGTCCTATTTCTCTGGATCACCCTTAATAATTTTTAATTTTTAAGTTTTAATTTAAATTTAAATTTAATTTTAATTTAAACGTAAAATTTTATAATCCTTATTATCTTATAATTTTGCTATTCTCACAATCCTTCAAATTCCCGAAACGCTAATTTTAAGATTTTGTAACGATATAAATTTTAATTTTCATTTAATTTTGAACTTTAAGTTTTAATAATTCTATAATTTTCTAACTTTCAATTCTAAAGTCTCACCGTGGATGCATATGTAATATCATGTTCTTACGTTCTTGCTTTACTACAACCACGTTTTATCTTATTTTACCTTATCTTTATATATATATATATATATATATATATTTATTTGCGCATATTCACGATTTGCGAGGGTGCTCTCTGAGGGCATTGGTTTCTGCCCTATTTGGGAGAATTTCGATTTGTGATTGAGTGAGGTCCGTAGCATAATGGTAGAGCGTCCGACCGGCAATTGGAAGGCCCTGGGTTCGATTCCAGGCGGTTCGCCTCATTTTTCATTATTTCGTTATCTCTCCTCCTCGTGTGCAGAAACGTTTCCTTAATACTTATGTCGTTTCTATTCATATATTATATATATATATGTCTGTATTTGTGCTGTATACGTTTTTCTTAACCGTTATTATTTCTATCTATTACTTTATTACCCTAATTATTACCGGCAATTGGAAGGCCCTTGGTTCGATTCCCAGGCGTTCGCCTCATTTTTCATTATTTCGTTATCTCTCCTCCTCGTGTGCAGAAACGTTCCTTAATACTTATGTCGTTTCTATTATATATATATATATATATAATATATATATAATATGTCTGTATTTGTGCTGTATACGTTTTTTCTTAACCGTTATTATTTCTATTACTTTATTAACTTTATTCCCTAATCTTCACATCATGATAAACACTTTAAATGCTCTCAATACTGTAAGTAAAGTTACTGAATCTGAAACGTAGTCAGTAGGGTGTCCCGTTTTGGACGAATCTCAAAGTTATTAATGTCCAGCCCCTCCTCATATCGTGACAAATGATGATTTAAGTATGCTAGCCATTTTTTAGACCGAAATCCAAAAATTTGACCCCCGAGCACTCGATTCGAAAATTTTAGGGTCAAATTTTTAAAAAAATTGAGTTTCTTTTCTTCTTCGATTTTATGCCTATAAATTCAATTTTAGACACTATATAAAATGGTTTCCTTCCTCCCGATGCATATTAAAAAACGAATCATTTGATAACCAAATTTATATAGGTTTGGCTTAAAATTTTGTTTTTAATATTACTTTTTTCCTTATTTTTTTTTCAGGATTTTAGCTAGTTTCAACTATTACCTAATGATTAACTATGGCTTCGAATGAACGAAAGTTAAGAAAAGATAAGGAACGTGATGCTTCTGTTCTTGGAGATCTCCTTCCTTATTTGGAACCACACAGAGGGGCACTTTTTTCCCTCAATGGAGATGCTCTTCGTCACTTTTTAAGTCTAAAAGAAACTCCATGAGGAATAACTCAATAGAGGAGACATTAAAAGTAGTTTTAGAAAAAGTTAAACGTTTTTTGGATCCTGGCCAGTATACATTCTAAGATGTTGGGCGTCATCCAGACCTAAACAGTTTATTAAAGGACTTAATTAAAAAGAGAGATCTAATTCACGAATTGCAGAACGTCCTAATTATAAAAATAAATTTCAGGAATTTAACCAGGTTTTAAAAAACTTTTTGACATCAGCTCTCAGAACGCTGAAGAAATTATAATGAAGATCCACTAAGAAGTAATTAAACGAAAATTTGGGATGTTAAATTTCTGAAGATCAGAGAGGAGAAAGGGAAATGTGCTTTAGGAGGTCTAGATAAAATATATGAAAAGAAGACTAAAGCTAAAGCTGAAGAATCCAAGAAATAAAAACCCGTGAACTAAAAGAATCACAAGGAAGCATGCCTGGAACATCTAAAATGAATATAGTCTATCAAGAAAATTCGTCTTCAGAATCGGAGCAAGATGATCCAGAATTTAAACTTTTCGAGTGCGAAAAAAGGTCCTAAGCGTCAAAATATTATGAAGTCTTCTAAAGTTAGCAATATAGCTGACAGATTAAACTTGTCATTAAATCAAAGAACAGCTTTTGCTGCTACTGTGCTTTCTGCCTGTGATATAGATTTAGAAACAGTCAGCCTGTCCAGAACAACTTCTTGGAATGCAGGAAAGAAAACTAGGGGAACACATCTAAGAAAGTGAAAATCGATTTTGAGCCTCCAAATTTCTCTTCGCTCCATTGGGATTCTAAAATAGTTACAGAATTGAGAGGTGAAAAGAAAGAATGGTTGGCTATTTTAGTTTTCGGGAATGCCAGTGCGAAGGAAGGCCAAAATTTTAGCGGTTCCAGATATCCCTGATGCTACTGGTTTTCTCAAGCCCAAGCCACTTTTGAAGCTGCTATGGATTGGAACCTTGAAGGAAGAGTGGTTTTCGGGTTTGTTTTCGATACAACCGCATCTAATTCCGGTTGATCAATGGTGCCTGCAAACGACTAGAAGACTTATTAGACAGAAGATACTCTGGTGGCATGCAGGCATCATATATTTGAAGATTGAAGAATTTTGAATGATGTTTTTAAAGTAATATTTGGCAAATCAATATCACCTGATCATGAAATTTTTTTAAAAAATTTAGACAAACTGTATGGAAAATTTAGATACGAGCAAGAAACATAAAACATTGGAAACAACAAACAGATACCTAAAGAATAAAATTGAAGATGTAGCAAAATATCTTTATGAAATCCTGCAAAATGAAGATAGAAAAATGTATTACTTCGCGGGGATTATAAAGAAAGTGCTGAGTTATGCCTACAGATTTTGAATCAAACTCCACCAAAAGGAATTCGTTGGGCTTCATCCTGGAGCCTCGCATCGTGCTAGATGGATAGCTACAATCATGTATTGTATAAAATGTTGCTTTTAGTGATCAAGCAGGTTACACTGAAAATATAGTGAATAAGCTGGAAAGAGTATGCAAATTTATAGTAATGATATATATCAAAGTTTGGGTGTCATCTACAAAAGGAGTTGAAGCACCTGAAATGACCTGCAGTTATATCATGACTTGCAGCATACAAGAAAAATCGATGAAGAAGTAGCAAACCAGGCTATTAAGGCCCTTGATCGCCACCTCTGGTATGTTACTGAAGAAATGGTACCGCTTTCTTTATTTTCAGAAAATTTAGTGGTGAATTGAAGAACAAAATTGCTAATCAATATCGAAATTTGAGAAGCGAGGATTTTCTAACCGACGAGGACCACCAACATTTCCTACACTTAACCCTTCCACGAGACTTTCGGATCTAGCTGGGGCCAAATTCATGGATCTTCTTGAATTTATTCAATTATTCTGGTAACTGGCTAGGTTAGAAAATCTGCAAACGCTGGAAGATGATGAAGATCTCAAAAGAATGAGTATTTTGTACACTATATGAAAGTAGTAAAATGAACACTGCCGAACGAGGTGTTAAATTAATAGAAGATTATGCTAATTCGATCACTAGAGATGAAAAACAAAAACAATATCTGCTACAGATGGTTGAAGACAATAGACAAAAAGTGCCTGATTTCAAGAAAAAAACATTCCAAGTATATCAGAGATTAGGCCGCGCATTCGAAAAATCGAAATAAAATTCTAGTTTTCTTTATTTTAAAAGGAAGATTTTAGGTTATGGAGTTTAGTACTTTTTTTTCATTGCACTTGTTTTATTTTTTCTCATCTTGTTTTAATTTTATAATTGTGTAATGTCTTTGTATCGAAATTTGATCTTTACTTTCTGTAAGGAATCAAAAATGTTGTCCTCGTTGAAGTTTTAGTCATTTTTATGAAAAAAAGTTTTAGTTTTTTTTTCTTATGTAGGAAGCTTTTGTTTTTCTAGTCCATAGAAGAGGGATATTTTATTATTTTTAACCATTTTTGTTTGATAATATAACGAAAACAATTAATTTTCTTTTATTGCCTTATTTTTTAATAAACTTGAAAGCAACAAAAGAAATACTCTAAAAATTTAATAAAATGTCTTAAAAATATTTTTTAAAAAAATCATATAAACAAAATTTTTAAGCCAAACCTATAGAATTTGGTATCAAATGATTCAATTTTTTAATACCATCAGATGGAATCATTTATAAGTGTCTAAATCTGAAATTATAGGTATAAAATGCGAAAAAACTAAAAAATTTAAAAAAATTTGACCCTTACATTTTTGAATCGAGTGCTCGGGGTCAAATTTTTTGATTTCGGTCTAAAAATTGGTTAGCAATACTTAAATCATCATTTGTCACGATATGAGAGGGCTGGGACATTAATAACTTTAAGATTCATCCAAAACGGGACACCCTAGCTATCAGCAGCTCCGACTATATCTCAGTAGACAACACGTGTAAACAGAAATACAAGAATGGCACTCTACCTTTCTAACTTAAACATGTTGCAGTCTCCCAAACACTTTGACGAATTGACAGCTAACCTAAAATTATTACAACATAAATTCACGTGCAATATATTAACTGAAACCTGGTTAAATGAAAATAATAAGAATTTTTAACATTCCAGGGTACACAAGCTACCATGTATATAGGGCTAACAATAGGGGAGGAGGTGTATGTATATTTGCAGACTCAAAATACAAGAGCAAATGTATCGAACAACTGACAAGCATAAACAATACCTCAGAAACACTCGCAATTGAAATGTTTATTCATAACACCCAGTATTAAATTTTAAACATTTACCGACCACCAACTAGTAACGTGCCAACTTTTACTACAAATATCGATAGAATTCTAACCTCCAATTATATCTGCAGCAATTGCGTTATTGCGGGAAATTTAAATATTGATCTCGCAAAAGAACATTCAAATAATAACGTGAGCTTCCTTCACAACATCATGACTACAGGTGGTTTTAAATTAGCTATTATAAAGCCAACTAAACTTCACAATGACATTAGAAATTCGATTCTGCTAGATCAGATCTGGATGCAGTCCCTGCTTGACTGCATTTCGGATATAATTATATTAAATATCACAGATCACTTGTCTCCGTACTCCACGCTAATCACCCATTTCTCCGCAAAGGAAGCCATAAAAGTTGACTATAGATCTTACAGCTATAATAACAAATTAAAGCTCCTGAGAGAAATAACAGCTTTTGACTGGGCAAGAATAACCAGAAGTAACCATGACACTGGAACAAAATTTCAAACATTCTCAGCCACACTAATGGAGATATTCAACGTAAATTTTCCTCTTAAATCAAAAGTAATATCTAAAACTAAATATAACAACCACTGGATCACACCAGCACTCACTGTGAGTATTAAACGCAGGCATACACTCTTTAAACTATGGAAAACTGATATTACAGAACAGACATACAAAAATTACTAACAGACTTAATGAACAGAAATCCAATCCAAAAAGGCTATGGAGCACTCTGAAAGAGTTAATTAACACAAAGAAGGTTAAAACAAATCCCTTGTCAATCCTCACTCTCGGCGGAAATTCCTACAGTAACCCCAAAGACATAACCAATCTATTAAACAACTTCTTTGCAAATATCGGTTCCAATACTGCAGCCTTGATCCTAATTACATACATTCGCTGCCGACAATACATGCCACAACCAAATCAAAATTTATTTTTCTTTCAGCCAATCCTTCCATACGATATCTCTCTAGCAATAAAAATTCTAAAATAAAAAAGATTTTGAAATCAATACGATCTCGGTAAAAATATACAAATTATTATCCGATGAAATTGTAATACAACTCAGTAAGCTAATGAATGAATCAGTAACACTTGGTATATTCTCTGACAGTGTGAAGAAGCCAGAGTATGCCCTCTCTTTAAGTCGGAAAACCCAAACCCTCCATCCAATTATCGCCTCATTTCCAACGTTAAGTAAAGTATTTGAAAAAATCGTGTACAATAAACTTTCTAGATTCTTAATCAAATACAATGGTTTAACTAAAACAATTTGGGTTTAGATGTGAACATACAACGGAAGATGCCATTATGCTATTAGAAAATGTGTATCAAAACTTGAACAGCAAAAAACACACTGCTTTGATCTTCCTTGACTTCTCAAAAGCATTTGATACAGTTTGACATGAAATGTTTCTGAATAAACATCACATATATGAAATAAGAGGAACTATTCTCGATTGGTTTAAATAATATCTATCAAATCGACATCAGTACACCAGATTAAAACAATTTATCAGACAAGGTGATGATAACTAGTGGAGTCCACAAGGATCTATTCTTGGGTCATTACTATTTCTAATTCACGTCAATGATTTCCATCTTTCTACCACATTAAATAGCGTACTATACGCAAGTGATACCACACTTACTTCTTCCCATCATAACGTAGACTTTCTGATTAATAAAACGAACAGGCAATTAAAAAATGCCTATAAATGGATGTGTGCTAATAAACTTTTATTGAACCTGACAAAGTTATCTTATATGTTTATTACCACAAAACATACTCGTATTAATACAAAGTGTTAAATAAAAATTGGTAATACTACTCTTGCAAGGGTGAATGAGGTTAAAGTATATGGCATTAATTTAGACGAAAAACTAAATTTCAAAAGTCATGTGCAACATATCAAAACAAAAATATCAAGAATTCTCTTCATACCATTTGAATTAAAAAAGATCCTTTCTCCAAACGCACTTGTTACCTTATATTATTCCTTCATCCATCCACATTCATTAGCTATATGCATTACAGCATGGGGTAGCTCCAAGAAGTATATAAAACATCCCATGGAAGTAATCCATAAAATATGTCTGCGAACTCTCTCGACTAATGACAGCAGACAAAGTTACAATTCTCCAATGTTTAAAGAGCTAAATATTTTGAAACAAAATTACAGAAATTCAGTGTTTTCTGTCAATATGTTCAAAGTTATCAGTAAAAATAGACAAACGTCATCCATTCAAAGAGCAATCACCCCCTCATCAAATACACCATCGTTATAACAGACTGCCCAGTGATTTTATACACAAACCTAATTATACAACATAAACTGCAGGAAATGCACTCTCTTTCAAAGGAGCAGATGTATGGAATGCAATTCCCATGCATATCAGGCACGCTTCATCACTAAATATACTTACTGTATTTCGGAAATCACTACAAAAATACTTCATTAGCTCCTACTGATGTATAAGTTCACTACTTCCATTTTTACTATAGCAATCAATTCTGTAATCAAATATTTAAAATATGCTAATTTCAATAAGCACCTTTAATTTCGTAATCCATTCTTTTTCTATATATTTTTAATAAGCAGCATTTATTTTCTACTAAATATACAACTATTTTCCCTATTACTCATAGGGAAAATAGACATATTTTTAAAGTAAAATAAACACATTTCTAATGTCAGTTTCACATATTTCATGAAAAAAAACCCTGATGTTTCAGTATACCAATCAAGAGAAGGTGAAACTGGTATTACTACATGTTTCCGGAAAAAGCCAGAGGGAAGCATGTTCGTGTGAAATAATTGACACGCCTTCCTCTGGCTTTTTCCGGAAACATATAGCAATACCAGTTCCACCTTCTCTTGATTGATATACTGAGCCATCAGGGTATTTTCTTCCTGAAATATGTAAAACTGACATTAGAAATGTGTTTGTTTCACTTTAAAAATATAATGTCTATTTTTCCCTATAAGTCCAGACTTCTGGGACACCCTGTACAATAAATCATTTAATTTAAAATCATGTAACATTTTTGTAAACTTTATATTGTATTTATACTATTATTATTTTTTTTATTTTTGTTGTCTCTATTACTATTACTTGTCACTTCTATTTTTACGTAATAAATAAACTAAATACCATTAATTTGACCTAAAATCTTCCCATGCTTCCAAAGGCATATTCAGATGAGAGTAATGTGAATATGTTAATGTCATAGCAAATATCTAAAAATTGTAAAACTCTGTTACTTGTTTTCTTTTCTGAATAACGGTTGAATATTAAATAAGCAAGTAAATGTAAGCTCTAAACATTTTCCTCGTCGTACCAACTGTAAAAATTGTTGATATTAGACTGAGCAGTAATAAAATATTGCACTGTAAAACTGATTATTAAGATGAACGCCCGTAAATCGTCAAAGTTATTAGAATAATTGTGAAATATATCTACTCCCTTAACCTCTGAGAACTCTTCCCTTATAAAAAATGAGGTTTAGTTACTTGTCACACACACATATGTGCAGTAGAGAAGTGTGTAAAGGAAAGAGATGAGGTAGAGATAGACTTAGATGTAAGTTACATATTAAAATAAAAGTAAATATCAAGTATATAAAAATATAGTATCCATCCAGAGCAAGAGCAGAAAGCCTTATGTACTACAAGACACGAGTAAAAAAGTCGTGTAAATTTGCTCTAACCTTTGAATACACAAAACTTTTAAACAGACGTGTGTTCAATTGCTCACTCGTAAAGAGCTGTAGACTGGCGTAATTACCGAAATTGTGCAACACTAAATTCGTTCTAAAATAGAAAACTGGATAAATGAAAATATGTAATTTATTCATGACTAACTCAGGAACATATAAAATAATTTCCTCACCTCACAACAAGAAGGAAATTCTTGTCTTGCTTTTAAAACTTAAAGTTAAGAAACTTTCCAATAAAACCGCAATAAGGCAGACAATAAAGGACAAAGCTTCTTTGTGTTCTACTCAAATTGAGTTGTTATTTTTGACTCATTTCATTGGCAACGAAAGAATGTCGAAATTAGTTGGTTGGACATTTGATTCATCCTCAAAAAGGAACAGTTGTAGAAAGTGTTTCGTCTCGAAAAACAATTCAAAAGGATTTGCTCGAATTTTGCCCACTTTAATTGGAATCTCCTCCAAATTAAGAGCAAATAAAAGTTCAACAAAGAAGCGAATTTCGAGAATAAGTGATGCATGCATGTGTAGATAGATAGATAGATAGATAGAGAGAGAGAGAGAGAGAGAGAGAGAGAGAGAGGAGAGAGAGAGTTACGAGGAGTTGAAAGGACAGGAGGAAGCGCCTCAAAGACCTTTCGGTCCATTCGGGGGGGAGATTCATGTTATTAAACTAGTGCATTTTTTTATTATTCTAGCAATAGTAGAAAATTGGATAGAAAAGCATAAGGCTCTTTCCCAACCCTCCCCTCCCTCCCCGCCAGAGGCGGGTAGAGAAAGAGGCTGAAGAAAATACCTTTACCCTGGAAATGTAGCCAAGGAAATTTTACAGGAAAGAGGAGAATATATGAACTCGCTCGACAATTACCTTATGCACACATAGAAATCGTACACTTAGAGAATATAGTTGTATAAACTCACATAATAATATATTTGTGCTAATCGCATCTCAACTAAATGGTATCGTCACAAAAACCTCGAACATATTTTTTGATTTTGTACAAAATATTTCCTGCCTATTTACTTAGGTATCGGTCCAAAGAAGAGCCCATAGTCCACTCCAGGCTACTCCCAAAAGGATTAAGCAAACTCATTTTTCATTTTGTTTTAACCCGAGCAACGCCGGGTGGCTCCGTTAGTTTTATTTATTTTGATTGGGTTCAGAATCCCAGCTGAGCCTTGAACGGCCAAGCTCTGAGGGGCTACTTTAACTTATATTCTACTTCAACTCAATTTTCAACGAAGTGTCTAATTTTTCAACAATGTAGTTAGTTTTTCAACGTTGAAAATTGAGGTGCACCTCATTATTCAACGTTGAATAATGAGATGTACCTCATTTTTCAACAACCTAATTTTTCAACGTCACACACCATGCCCTCACCCTTCACATGCACCCAGCCCACAGAGAAGGAAGAGAAAAAAAAGACGTAGAGACTGCAGAAACATAACTTTACCTCACCTAATTCATGCCATGCATTTTTTTTTTTTTTAGATTTTTGTTCATTATAAAATTATGTATTTCTTCAAAATAGTTATCTAGTTTATTAGCAAAGCACTCAAGTGTGTGAACGTGTTTTCTGTAACTGGTTGTCTGTGTGATGTGTATGTGTTTGCCAACTCTGAATGTCGCGAGTTTCAACTTTGGTATCACGCCGTTAAAGGTGTGTAGTGAATACTCTTATTTTAGTTTCAAGTTAAATGTTAATTTTACCGTCTTGAATTTCGGAATAGTTATAAATTCATTTTAAATTAGTTACCCCATTATAATTCAATTGTGAACCACATTAATACTAATTTTATGTATACTATATTATTTTATTGTATGTAAACATAATTAATTATATATCACAATTGTCAGTTAATCATTATATTCAAATATTTATTTTAATCTAATGCCATGTCCATTTTGCAAATAAATAATAGAAAACCAAAGGTTATATTTTCCACCTTTGGTACTGTCGTAGTTTCGCCTAACGGACTCAATACGGCTAGTGAGATAATCACTGGTTGGCACTTAACTAGCGGCAGTGCTTATGGCTACATCATCCAGGTTAACCTATACCGGATAGATGCGCTACGGTCCCAAGCCGTAGCTTGCCTAGGCCAACGACGACGACGACGTAAACCAACAATTGGTGACCCCGGAGCTGGATTACCCCTTTTACCCGAACGACTAGGACTAGACTGTAATGTCGTTCGTGCCCATCACCCCCTTCACCCGAGCGACTAGGACCAGACTGTAACGTCGCTCGTGCCCTCTGCCCATCACCCCCTTCACCCGAGCGACTAGGACCAGACTGTAATGTCGCTCGTGCCCTCTGCCCCTCACCCCTGCCCGTGCGCTCTGTGCCTGCGCTCGTCTCAACCTCCACTCCTTCGTTGGTAACTTGTCGTCTTGCTTGTACGTCAGCAAGCATAGGAGAAGATGCCTGACGACGCTGGTGCCATCTCCCACTTGAGCGTAAAGCTCCCCGTCTTCTGGCCGGGTGATCCATTTATTTGTTCCACCAAGTGGAATCACAATTCAACTTGGGAAGGATCACCACTAGCAGGACGAAATACGATCATGTTTTGTCCTCTCTACCAGCGAGCATCATCTCTGAAGTCCGTGACGTCATCGTGTGTACTTCCACGAGTGAGGACCCATACAACGATCTGAAGTCTGCCATCCTGTGCCGCACCACTGTCTCCGAGCGTGAGAAACTACATCAGTTAATCTCAAAAGAAGAACTTGGAGACCGTAAGCCCACTCAAATGCTGAGGGCTATGCAGTGCGCTCTAGGCGAACGCGCACAAACCTTCGATACGGACATCTTTAGACAGTTGTTCTTGCAGAAACTTCCTCCATCAGCTCAGCGTGTCTTGGCCACTATGGATCCTGCTACTCCAGTTGATAAACTAGCAGCAACTGCCGACAAAGTAGTGGAGATTGACACAGCTCCGGTCAACAACGTGAACACACAATCGGAACTGGAGTTGAAAGTGGAAGAGTTAAGTCAACAACTCAACCACGTTTGTTCTCTGCTACAAAATCAACGGCAAAGAAGCCATTCTCGGTCAAGATTTACGAAGAGGCATCGTTCGAGTTCCGGGAAGATCTGCTTCTACCACTCGAAATTTGGAAAAAAGGCTAGGAAGTGCATCTCCCCTTGCAATTTTTCGTCGGAAAACCCCAGCAGCGAGTCCTAATGGCGTCTAGTACTCGCACTGCCAACCTGTTATTCATAAAGGACAGGAACTCTGGTGTCAATTTCTTGATCGATACCGGAGCGTCAGTCAGTGTATTCCCTCAAAAATCTGGTCATACGCACTCGGAATCTCCGCCTCTATACGCTGCTAACGGTTCACGCATACCCACGTACGGTACTCAGTCGCGTGAACTAAACTTGGGCCTTCACCGATCCTTCAAGTGGATTTTCATCTGTGCTCAAGTGCAGCATCCCATAATCGGCGCTGACTTCCTCCAGCATTTCAAACTCCTGGTGGATCTTGACAAGCGACGATTATGCGACCAGGCCACACTTTTCTGTTCTTGCCAAACAGGTTGCCCTTCCGGACGCCTCGAACTCTGCACTTTCCCTCGTTCCCCCTAATTCCATGTACCAGTGCCTTTTCCAGCGATATCCAGGAATTCTTCAACCGATGCAGATGGGTGATACCATTAAGCACACCATTACCCATCACATTACAACAAAAGGTCCCCCTGTGTTTGCAAAACCCAGACGTCTTGCCCCGGACAAACTGAAAGCTGCCAAATCGGAATTCCAGCTTATGATGGATCTTGGGATAATAAGACCTTCCAAAAGCAGTTGGTCCTCTCCCCTACACCTGGTCCAGAAGAAGTCAGGAGACTGGAGACCATGTGGGGATTACCGGTTTTTGAATTCAACAACCATCCCGGACCGATATCCGGTACCAAATGTCCAAGACTTTACTTCTCTTCTCCACGGCAAATCCATCTTCAGTAAAATAGATCTCGTTAAGGCTTTCCACCACATTCCCGTAGAGCCTTCGGATATTCCCAAGACTGCAGTTTGTACACCATTTGGGTTATTCGAATTTTTGAAGATGCCGTTCGGGCTACGGAATGCTGCGCAAACCTTTCAGAGGTTTATAGATGAGGTCACCAGAGGCTTAGACTTTGTTTATGCCTACATCGATGATTTGCTTGTGGCCAGCTCAACGGAAGAGGAACATAAGGAACATCTTTCACTCCTCTTTCAACGCTTAGAACAATACGGTGTTACTAATGCATCTAAGTGTGTGTTTGCACAGCCAACCTTGGAATTTCTTGGTCACACGATTTCGCAGCACGGAATTACCCCCCTTCAGGACAAGTGTGAAGTGATTAAAAATTACCCAATGCCAAATAATCAGCGTGAGTTACGTCGGTTTCTAGGTTTGGTAAATTATTACCACAAGTTCATTAAAAACTGTGCTAGTGTTCTTGCTCCTCTACACGCTATGATCACACACAAACGCAAGGTAACGAAATTGTTATGGTGTAGCGATAGTTTACAGGCATTCGACAATGCCAAAAATGCTATCAATAGTGCATTGTCTCTGTCATTTCCTATCAGTGATGCCCCCCTAACTCTGACGGTCGATGCCTCAGATGTTGCGATCGGTGGAGTGTTGGAACAAACCATTAACGGTCAACAAGCACCCATCGCGTTTTACTCGAAAAAGCTGCAGCCAGCCCAAACGCGTTATAGTGCTTTCGGACGTGAACTTCTTGCTATTTACTTAAACGTGAAGCATTTTCAACATTTCCTTGAAGGCCGAGTGTTTTGTGTTTTTACCGACCACAAACCTTTGGTCACTGTCTTCAATAAAAACAGCTGTAACCACTCTCCCAGAGTCATCAGGCAACTCGATTATATCTCGCAATTTACCACAGATATCCGCCACATCAAAGGTGTCTTGAACACTCCAGCGGATGCACTTTCAAGAATAGAGATTACTTCTGTTACCCTCAGCTCTACACTGTGGAATGCTATTGCACAGGATCAAGATAAGGATACGGAACTACAAGACCTGCTCAGAGAAGACTCCACTCACTCACTTTCCCTCAAGAAAATGAGTATGCCAGGATTGTCTGTGCCCCTCTATTGCGACGTATCAACAGCTGCTATTCGCCCTTATGTCCCTCCATGTCACAGAAAAGCAGTCTTCACGGATCTTCATAAGCCCTCCCATCCTGGTATCCGTGCTTCGCAACACCTGGTTACCTCTCGCTTTGTTTGGCCCTCGATGCGGAAGGATGTCAAACATTGGACCAAAACGTGCCTTGCCTGCCAGCGTGCCAAAGTCCAAAGGCACACCAGGTCCCCCTTTGACGCATTTCCGCCCCCATCCCAGCGATTTGAGGTAATTCATGTAGACATTGTTGGCCCTCTTCCAGTGATTCAAGGCCAACGTTATCTGCTCACCTGTCTCGACCGCTTTTCCAGATGGCCTGAAGCCATCCCACTTCCTGATATCCAAGCGGACACTGTTGCAAGAGCCTTTCTTCATGGATGGGTATCAAGATTTGGATTGCCGACAAAAGTCATCACTGACCAAGGTCGCCAATTTGAGTCTTCGCTTTGGAAGAAGTTTACCAGCTTGTTGGGTACAGTACATGCGCATACCTGTGCGTATCATCCGCAAGCTAACGGCCTCGTCGAACGCTTCCATCGCCAGCTGAAGTCATCCCTTATGTGTCACGAAGACTCCCATTGGATGGATAAGCTTCCACTCGTGTTGCTTGGTATTCGCTCTGCATTTAAGAGTGATCTGAAGACTACAGCGGCTGAACTAGTCTATGGAACAACACTGCGGCTACCAGGTGGCTACTTCACTGCAGGGGATAAGTCATGTGATCCTACGGAATTCGCTCAAACACTTTCCTCTCACATGCAGTCCCTTCAGCCTGTTCCCCCTCGATTGACTAGCCAACAGAACATCTTTGTTTCCCCAGCCCTCCAATCTTGCACCCACGTTTTCGTTCGTGTACCTGTCCCAAAACGGCCTCTCCAATGTCCATATGACGGACCCTATGAAGTTCTCCGACGTACGCGCAAATCATTCCTCATCCAGCGCGGTTCCAAGGTCGACAAGGTTTCTATCGATCGTCTTAAGCCTGCGTTTTTGGAATCAACCTTAAGTGAGGTACAAGTAGCTACCAAAAAGGTTCAGCGGAAATCTGTGTCGTTCGGAACTCTTTGAACTTCCTCTCTGGTGGGGGAGTGTGTAGTGAATACTCTTATTTTAGTTTCAAGTTAAATGTTAATTTTACCGTCTTGAATTTCGGAATAGTTATAAATTCATTTTAAATTAGTTACCCCATTATAATTCAATTGTGAACCACATTAATACTAATTTTATGTATACTATATTATTTTATTGTATGTAAACATAATTAATTATATATCACAATTGTCAGTTAATCATTTATATTCAAATATTTATTTTAATCTAATGCCATGTCCATTTTGCAAATAAATAATAGAAAACCAAAGGTTATATTTTCCACCTTTGGTACTGTCGTAGTTTCGCCTAACGGACTCAATACGGCTAGTGAGATAATCACTGGTTGGCACTTAACTAGCGGCAGTGCTTATGGCTACATCATCCAGGTTAACCTATACCGGATAGATGCGCTACGGTCCCAAGCCGTAGCTTGCCTAGGCCAACGACGACGACGACGTAAACCAACAGGTGTTTATGCGACAAGTAGTATATGGAGTCGTTTATACTTCGTGGTGTTGTGCCACCACGAGAGTAAAGAAAATCTCTTTCCGGCGAGGAATATCAGTGAGATGTCCCTGTATCTTTTTTTTTATGCAGGAAGGAGGGGCGAAATGCGAATGCCCGTGGAAACGCCTCTCCCAAGAGGAAGAAGAGAACCAAAATCAAGGTCTAGGGTTTTCGAGATGCCTGGACACTTGGCGTTTGAAAAATTGGAGGTCATAAACAGGGGGAAAAATGGATTGAGGAAGATTGTTCCAGAGTTCACCGGTTGAGTAGATGAAAGATTGAAAGTACCGATTAACCCATGCGTTAGAGAGTTAGACAGTAAAGGAATGGGAGTATGTAGAAAGTCTGGTATTGCGTGCTCTCCTTAAAGGAGGAGGCATACAGTTAGAGAGTTCAGAATAGCAGTGTCCGTCATAATAGTAATAGTAAAGAGAGAATGAGGCAACAATGCGGGGAAGAGAGAGATTGAAGACAGTCAGTAAGAGACGGGGAACTGGTGAGACGAAAAGCCTTGGATTTCACCTGGCCAAGTACAGCTGTGTGGGTTGAGCCACCCAACACATGAGAAACGTACTGCATACACGGGCGATAAAGAGCCTTGTACAGAGACAACAATTGAGTCGGGTTGAAGATACTGCGGAGTTGGTACAGCACACCTAACCTCTTAAAAGCTGTTTTGGAAAGAGATTATATATGATCTTTCCACGAAAGATCACGAAAAAGGAAACCCCAAGAATGTTAAGAGAAAAGGTCGGATAGAGTGGTGTATTGTTGAAGGGAAGGGGATAGTCGTGTGGAAGAGTGTGACGAGTAGACAGATGGAGGAACTGAGTTTTTGCGACATTAAAAATCACAAGGTTTCCTCTGCGCCAATCAGAGATACTGTAGCAGAAACATCAGAGGTCAGGTGCACCGCAGCCGTCATACGCGAAGCATGGAGCGACTGTTGAGAGGGACGCTTTGGGAAGTGGGTGGAGAAGTGAAGCGTGGAATCATCGGCATAGGAGTGGATAGCACAGGAAGTGCGGCTTAATAGATCATTAATAAATAAAAGGAAAAGAGTGGGTGACCGGAAAGGAACACCACTGTTAATAGCATTAGGAGAAGAACAGTGAACATCTACAACCGCAGCTAAAGATCGGCCAGAAACGAAATCAGAGATGAAGGCACAGATAGAAGGATAGAAACCGAAGGAAGGCAGTTTGGAAATTAAAGATTTGTTCCAAAATCTATCAACAACTTTTGATATGTTTAGCACAATAGAAAAGGTTTCACCGAAATCCCGAAAGGTAGATGACCAAGAGTCAGAGGGATATGCAAGAAGGTACTGATGATCTGAAAGAAAATTGTGAGAAGATAGGTGTTTAAGAATCTTCCTGTTAAGGGTAGATTCAAAAACTTTAGAAAGGCAAGAAATCAAAGCAATTGGACGATAGTTGTACGGTTGAGAGCGGTCACCCTTCTTTGGGACAGGCTGAATGAAAGCTAACTTCCAGCAGGAAGGAAAAATACCAGATGAAAAGCAAAGACAAAAGAGTTTGCCTTGGCAAGGTGTCAGTACAGAAGCATAGTTCTTGAGAATAACAGGAGGAACACCATCAGGACCATACGCCTTCCTATGGTTGAGCCCAGATTGGGCAGAAAGAACATCTTTAGAAGAGATCCTAAGTTCAGACATAATTAAGTCGGAGGGAGTTGGAAACGAGCCCAGTAATCCCTAGTCGTCAAACTTTAGTCATCACTCTCACGTGAAGGGTTTTGTCAAAGCCTTTTTGAAAGTCGAGGTGCACTATACCTATTGTTTTAGTTGCGTCGTATAAAGTATACATATAAAAAAACTGTAACAGGTTTGTTAGACAAGATTTATGTCGCCTAAATCCATGTTGAGAATAAAAAATTAAATTGTTTGATTCGAGGTGATACACAATACGTTCCGTAGTAATGGATTCCAACAACTTGCCAACAACTGACGTTAAATTGGTAATTGGTAAGTGGTATTTACAAGGTGTCTGCCTATCCCCCTCTTTAAAGGCTGGTGTTACATTTGCTAATTTCCAGTTGGTTGGAAGTCTCCCTAATTCGAATGACTGTTTGAATATGGTTACTAAATCATCAACAATATTGTGGCTAACCACTTTTAATACCTCTGGAAGAAATAAGTCAGAACTGGGTGATTTGTACTTATTCATCTTGTCAATTAGTTGCTGTACCTCGTCTCTCGTAAAACTTACGGTCTCTGATGGATGGTCACCGTTATACCTAATCCGGAGATATGGTACTTCAGTTAAGTCTTTTTCCGTGAAGACTGTAACGAAGACCTCGTTTAACGTATTAGTTATATCTATATCACTTAATTTCAGTGTGCCATTTCTATCTTTTAGGAGACCTACAGAATTTTTAATCGGCTTTCTGCTATTAATATCGGCAAAAAACTCTTTAGGATTAACTTTACTCTTGCTTCCTCATCACGTTTAGCTGATCTAATTAAGGATTTAACCCTCCGGCGAAGGTTTATATAATTTTCTGAATTAGTCTGGTTGGATTGTAACTTAAGTAGTTTGTAGGCTCTATTTCTTTCCATAATAGCATTGCTATTTTCATTGTTAAACCATTTCGGCGTCTTGGTTGAAAAGGAGGAAACTATTTTAATGGGTCCAAAAGTGTCTTGTAATATTCTAAATCGATTCTATATGAGCTACAGGTGACATTGACATTCTCACTTCATTGAACTTCAATAGTGTCTAAACTGCTCGGAAAACTTTAAAAAAAATTTTCGAGAGAAATCCAACCTTTTGTACGTCTTTTCTTGAGTGCATGAAATTAGTAATATTTAAAAATTGACCATTTCAATTGTCATATTCATTAAAAGCTTAGTTTCTCGTTCGCTGAAAAATAAGTATGTGAAAATTTCAGTTCATTTAATAAATTAATCATTGTTTGCAGAACAATTTTGGAAAGTTATCTTTTCAACAAAACTCGCAATCAGCAATTTCATCTTCAGTGGGTGATGGTTTTATATATATATATATATATATATATGTTGTTTCTAGTTTCATATTTCTTTTGTGAGGTATTCTTACAGACTTAATTAATTAATAATTAATTTCAAAGTACATTAATACAAAGGAGCTATTAGGATGACTTGAAAGTGAATCCTGCAGAAACTGAATGTATACTTAATTTCGTTCTAATTTACCTTTATGTCGGAGTAGTATTGGGCGAAAAAGTCACAACTACTTATCTGAATAAGACCACTTTGAATTTAGTCTTCATGCTTCTCATGTTACTTTTAAAGTCTCAAAAGTCAGGATAATCCTTTATTCATCGTGTGTTCTTTTAAAGCACAATTTATTTTTCACCTGCGTTACCACTATATCTAATTTCGAACATGACACGGCAACACTTGGACTATGGTGATTTGCAATCACTCGACTCGGGTCACGTGAATTTATGTACGATACCACTAATGGTGCTTGAAGTTTCTTTATCATTCTTTAAATAATATTTTCTGAACTCATAATGATGACACGAGAGTAGGAGGTGGTGTGGAAGGTGTGGGGCATGTGGGAAACTTCAACCCGTCAGTTTTTGGCGGGTCCCGCCAGCTGAAATTTCAAGGTGCATGAATTACATAAAAATGCGCTTGTCTTCCCGAGTATATGTTTTATTGTTAAATCATGAAATAGTTCTTTTAATTTTATGTGAAAAACTCTCGCAACAATATCTGGCCTATGTACTCGTCTTTGATAAGCTTCAATGCTTTCGGCGATTTGAGTCCATCTTGGATTGCGAGTAAGAGTAAACGTAATAAATAGATCTGGCTTCCTAAATTTTCTTACAGTTGTCATAGCGTCTCTGTAATTCTGCTGCATTGCTCTCGGCTGCCTTGACAAAAATACTAATTTGACCGCAGATGATTTTTATTTATATTCCTAAGCCTGTTTTTACAAATGGACAGCTTTATGTAGCTTTTTCTAGAGTTTTAATTCTGTTAAAGTCTTTGGTGAAAGAATAACTAGAAATCCTGTATTTAAAGAAGTAATGTTGCAATAAAGATCCTAGTTTGACCGCAAATCTTTTGCGGACCTCTGCAGGTTATAAAATATTGCTTCTAAAATATCCTTAACAAGTTGCGGTTCAGTTTTTGTTCAGGAATGTTTGTCAAGAGAGCAGAACAGTTTAGCTGTTATTATTTCGCATATATTCTTTTCTTTTAAATTATGTAATTTTTGTGCCATATATTTTTATTACAGATGACTGCTGCCCCATAGGTCACCATATATATATATATATATATATATATATATATATATATATATTTTTATTAGTTAATGATTAGAAATACACGAATCAATTTTGTTTTCATATTGTGTAGACCTATACTGAATAAAGCCAGTGAAACGTCCTCAATTCTATTTTTTTCCTTATACATTTATTTGGCAGAACTAACTATTAAATAAAACGTCTGCTTCGTTATAGCTCCTCTTTCTTCTGCAGGAATAATAATAATATTAATGTAAACAATGAATGGAAAATACATTTGATTATGTCTTTATAGGATACCACTGGAAGATGGAGTGCTTGAAGTTCAAATAAAGGGGAGAGGATTATAAGTAAAGTGTGGAGGGGATGATGGGGAAAGGGGGGAAAGAAGTTGAAGGGAACTGGGGGCGCTAAGCATACTCACTCTCCCTTATCAGATGACTTACAGATTTAATTGCTTTTGTAAGTGGTTTTACATGTTATATATATATATATATATATATATATATGTTATTTCGCAGAAATGTGATAAATTATACTTCGTTTTAATTTACATTTATTTTAATAATTTTAAATGTATTTCCATGTTGGTTTTATCTCAGATTAATTTGCATGTGATTTCAAAGAGGTTCGGAGGGGACATGCTGTATGAGGCCAATTTATTTTAATTAGGTTTACTTTTTGTTTTGTATTTATTATTCATTTATTTATTTCATTAATTTCAGGCAAAGTCACCTGCTGCCTCGATTCTTTGTGTTTGATCTCTATTCTTTCATTCAGAAGGGCGAGTTTCTCTCTCTCTCTCTCTCTCTCTCTCTCTCTTATATATATATATATATATATATATATATATATATATACACACAGTGTTCTTTACATTTCTCAAGTGCGTAACGAATGGAATCACCGAAAAAAATTTTGTCGGTCCAGCGTTCTTCAGTAAATCCGTGGCTGGAGTTTCGTCACAGTGCAAAAAGAGCCTCGTTTTCGGTGACCATTTATCACCGAGAATTGACACAAGGGTCAACCAATTGAGAACGCTCCCACCACGAACAAGTTTCAACTTTTCAAGAGTTATCACTCAAAATTTTTTAGTCTTTGCTCGTCACTCGAACATGTAGCATCTATTTTTAACAGGCCGTCCCTTCGGCCTACCCTCGCTTAGGCTTACCCTCGTTTCGGACTGCAAGTCATTCTTTTCAACCTTTTCAACCTTAAAAAACTCTGAAATTCATTCGCGTGCAATCTTACAATTCGTTAATAACCAACTGTGCATTTGTCTTTCAATGTCATTAAAATTAATTCCAGTAATTCAATCACTGCATCACTGCACATTCAACCATTGTAATATTATTATTTACTGTGAACATTTATCTGTTTGAAAGAGCAATGTAGTTCATTCTTTTCCTTGTTGACCTCAGATAGGGGAACCAAATAATTAATAAACTAAATAATTGCTTCGTCCACCTACTTAAGCATTAATAACTACAGCTCATTACAGATAAGTGGCTTACAAACAGTAGTGCCTGTACTAATGGCACTATATATATATATATATATATATATATAATATATGTTTTTCATGCAGGAAGGAGGAGCCAAGGGCAAACGCCCTCAAAAACGCCCCACCCTAACAGAAAGAGAAGAAGAGTGCCGAAATCAAGGTCCAAGGTTTGCGAAATCCTTGGATACTGCGTTTGAAAGATTGGCGGTCATAGACAGGGAGAAAGATGAAGTGAGGAAGATTGTTCCAGAGTTGATTGGTTAAGTAGATGAAATATTAAGACTACCGATTAACCCTTGCTTTAAAGAGTTGGTCAGAAAAGGAATGAGAATGCGTTGAAGGTCTGGTACTGTATGCTCTCCTTAAAGGAGGAAGCATGCAGTTAGTGAGTTTAGAAGAGCAGTGTCCGTTATAATAGCGACAGTAAAGAGAGAGTGAGGTAACACTGCGGCGAAGAGAGAGGGATTGAAGACAGCCAGTAAGCCTTTCATTCGCCCTAAATGTTAAGAGAAAAGGAAGGATTGAGTTGTATGTTGTTGAAGGTAAGGGGATAGTCGTGTGGAAGATTGTGACGAGTAGAAAGATGAAGGAACTGAGTTTTCAAGTCATTGAAACCACAAGGTCTTCCCTGTTCCAATCAGAGATATTTCAGAGATTAGGGATCAGACATCATAATCGTCCCACGCAAAGCATGGAGTGATTGTTGAGAGAGACGCTTTGTAAAGCGGGTGGAGAAGTGAAGAGTGGAATCATCGGTATAGGAATGGATAGGGCAGGAAAGGAGACTTAAAAGATTATTGATAAATAAAAGGAAGAGAGTGGGTGACAGGACAGAGCCCTGAGGAGCACCACTATTAACAACTTTAGGAAAAGAACAGTAGCCATCTACAAGTGCACGTATAGATCGATCAGAAAAGAAATCAGAGATGAAGACACAGATGGATAGAAACCGAAGGAGGGCAGGTTGGAAAGTAAAGATTTGTACCAGACTATCAGAAGCTTTTTATATGTCTCGTTCAATATCAAAGTTTCACTGAAATCCCGAAAGGAGGATGACAAGAGTCAGAGAGATATGTAAGAAGATCGCCAGTAGAGCGTATCTTGGGAACCCATATTGACAATCTTTAAGAAGATTGTGAGAAGAGAGGTGTTTAAGAAGATTCCTACTAAGGATAGATTTAAAAACTTTAGACAGGCAAGGAATCAGAGCATTTGGACCATAATTAGAGGGTTAAGAGAGGTCACCCTTCTTTGGGATAGGTCGAATAAAAGCGTACTTCCAGCAGGAAGGGAACGTACCAGATTAAAAACATACACGAAAGAGCTTGACTAGACACGGTGTCAGCACAAAGGCACAGTTCTTAAGAGCAAGAAAAAGAACCCTATCAAGACCGCACGTCTTCCTATACCTGAGCCCAGGTAGGGCAAAAAAACATTTTTGGAAACTATTCTAATTTCAGATATAATTAAGTCAGAGGGGATGAGACGGCAACTGAGGAGAAGGGACAGCAACTGAGCTGTCAAATTGGGAAAGAGGAGGGAGAGAAGAAGAAGAAGAAGTAAAGTTGTTGGAGAAGTTTTTAGTTATGTGGGAGAAAGAATTAGAATTAGATAGGTTTTCACATTCGAGGAAATACCCTCGATTGGTTTAACTCATATCTGTCAAATTGTCATCAGTACATCAAAGCAAAAGTCAATTTATCCGACAAAGGCGATGCTAACTAGTGGAATCCCACAAGGATCTATTCTTGGTCACTACTATTTCTAATTTACGTCAACGATTTTCATCTCTCAACCACATTAATTTGCGAACTATACACAGGTGATACCACACTTACTTCTTCCCATCATAACACAGAATTTCTGATTAATGAAACGAACAAGCAATTAAAAAATGTCTATAAATGGATGTGTGCTAATAAACTTTTATTGAACCTGACAAAGTCATCTTATATGATTATTACCACAGAACATATTAATACAAACTGTGAAATAAGAATGGGTAATGCTACTCTTGCAAGGGTGAATGAAGTTAAAGTACTTGGCATTATTTAGACGAAAAACTAAATTTCAAAAGGCATGTACAACATATCACAACCAAAATATCAAGATTTCTCTTCATACTGTTTAAACTAAAAATGACCCTTCCTCAAAACGCACTCCTTACCTTATATTATTCCTTCATCCATCCACATTTATTATCGTATATTACATTACAGCATGGGGTAACACCAAGAGATATATAAAACATCATTTGGAAATAACTCATTAAAAATGTCTGCGAACTCCCTTGAATAATGAAACAGACAAAGCCACACTTCCCCAATCTTTAAAGAGCTAAATATTTTAAAACTAAATGACTTATACAACTTCAATGTTGCTGTCAATATGTTCAAAGTTGTCATTAAAAATCAACAGACATCACCCATTCAAAGAGTACGTCCCACTCCCAATCAAATACACCATCGTTATAACACCAGACTGCCCCCTGATTTTATACACAAACCTAACTGCACAATAGAAATCGCAGGAAATGCACTGCAGGCTTCACCACTAAATGTATTTTGCAAATCACTAAAAAAATACTTGATTAGCTCCAAGTTATGTTTAAGTTCACTACTACCATTTTTACGAAAGTAATGAAGTTCCCATTTTGTAATCAACTATTTAAAATATGCTAATTTCATTAAACACCTTTAATTTCGTGATATATTCTTTTTTATATTTTTTATTGAGCGTAATTTATTTTATACTAAATATACATTAAATCATTCATTTTAAAATTATGTAACATTTTGTAACCTTGATATTGTATTTATTGTTATAATAATTATTGCTATTATTATTATTTTTTGTCATCACTATTTCTATCACTCGCCACTTTCACTATTTTTATGTAATAAATAAACTACTGTAAATGCCATTAATTTTTCCTAAAATGACTCCATGCTTCCACGGGCATATTCAGATGAGAGTACTGTGAATAAACTTATGTCATATGAAATATTTAAAAATTGTAAAGTTCTCTCACTTTATTCATTTCTGAACAAAGTTTTTTATATTTTGAATATATATATATATATACATTCGTATATATATATATATATATATATGAAAATTATTTCACGAAAGTAACACGTGAAAAATATTTATGATGAATAAAACCACGAAGGAAAGGAAACACAAAAAGGTGCTCAAGCGCTTTCGTCTAATGACATCCTCAGGAACACTGAAGTACATAAAAGGTTACGGCCTATATATAGGTTACAGAAAGAAAAAAAAATAATAAAAATAAAAAATAAATAAATAAATAACATACATACACACAAACACATATGTATATATATATATATATATATATACATACATATCTACACACACACACACACACATATATATATATATATATATATATATATATATATGCAATAAACAGAGAAGTAAAAATAAAAATTAAAAATTAAAGGATTAACAAAGAGGCATACAGATTTGTAAGGAAAAATATCGATTTTTAGCACAAGATCAAATGAATTATAAAAATACAAATTTATACTGGAAATCTGCCCGGGTTTTAACACTTTGCCTTTTATAGTCAAGTTTCGATATATAAAAATAAAATGAAGATTAAAAGTTAATAAAGTAGCATACAAGTTTACCAAAGATTTAGCGTCCTACCCTTTTTATCTAAATCTGTTTTGAAGGAATTCAAAACAACAGGATCGAGTTGAAAAAGACCTTTGCTTATGTTGAAGTTATTTGAAAGTTGGATAATGGCAGACTCAAGAATATTTCTATTAACAATGTTGCTAGAGTGAAATAAAACTGAAGCATTATTCCAATCAATACAGTGGGATAACTCTGACAAATGGACAAAAGAGCACTGGAAACTGTCCTGTTCTAACGGAATATTGATGCTGTTTTATACGTGTGTGCAAATCCTTTCCCGTCTGACCTATGTAAAAGGAATCACATTGTTTACACCAAATTTTATAGATAATGCCTGAATTATTGGTAGGGCTATTTTTTACTATGATATTTTTCACAATATTGTTATATGAAAATACTACATTAATATCCAAAAGTTTAAGTACATTAGCAATTCCATTTTTCCCGGGCTTTTTAGGCATTGCTAATGTACTTAAACTTTTGGATATTAATGTAGTATTTTCATATAACAATATTGTGAAAAATATCATAGTAAAAAATAGCCCTACCAATAATTCAGGCATTATCTATAAAATTGGGTGTAAACAATGTGATTCCTTTTACATAGGTCAGACGGGAAAGGATTGCACACACGTATAAAACAGCATCAATATTCCGTTAGAACAGGACAGTTGTCCAGTGCTCTTTTGTCCATTTGTCAGAGTTATCCCACTGTATTGATTGGAATAATGCTTCAGTTTTATTTCACTCTAGCAACATTGTTAATAGAAATATTCTTGAGTCTGCCATTATCCAACTTTCAAATAACTTCAACATAAGCAAAGGTCTTTTTCAACTCGATCCTGTTGTTTTGAATTCCTTCAAAACAGATTTAGATAAAAAGGGTAGGACGCTAAATCTTTGGTAAACTTGTATGCTACTTTATTAACTTTTAATCTTATTTTATTTTTATATATATCGAAACTTGACTATAAAAGGCAAAGTGTTAAAACCCGGGCAGATTTCCAGTATAAATTTGTATTTTTATAATTCATTTGATCTTGTGCTAAAAATCGATATTTTTCCTTACAAATCTGTATGCCTCTTTGTTAATCCTTTAATTTTTAATTTTTATTTTTACTTCTCTGTTTATTGCATATATATATATATATATATATATATATATATATATATATATATAATATATATATATGTGTGTTTGTGTGTATGTATGTTATTTATTTATTTATTTTTTCTTTTTATTATTTTTTTTTCTTTCTGTAACCTATATATAGGTCGTAACCTTTTATGTACTTCAGTGTTCCTGAGGATGTTATTAGACGAAAGCGCTTGAGCACCTTTTTGTGTTTCCTTTTCTTCGTGGTTTTATTCATATATATATATATATATATATATATATATATATATAATATATATATATATATATAAAGTATATCTAAGTTAGTTAGTTATATAAATAATAATTATTCGCTTTCAATTGTACATATTAATGTAGTTAAACCGAAATAAAAAGCGAAAAAAATTTGTTTATATATGTATTTAAAATCCCTGAAAATAAATATGAATTAAAAATAATTAAACTTTTATAGCCATCTGATAATGAAGAGTGAGTATACTCAGTGCCCGTTTTCCTTTAATCCTTTTCCCCAGCACCCCTCTCTCCTTTTACCCCTAATCCTCTCTCACCTTTCGGGCTACGTCGTGGCCACCATGTAACATTGCTTCCCGATATATCAGTGAATTTAAGCAACGTTGTGTCTCGGTAGTAGTTGGATGGGTGACTTGCCTTTGTCTCCAGATGTTGTATCGACTTGTGGTTTGGAATCCACGTAAAGCTGGATAGGTTCCGCCCGTCATACGAACTTAGATGTTGCGAAGGAGGTTAACCCTCGAAACCAAACTTCTAACCCCCTACTCAACTACCCCAACTTCTATCTTGGTGGATGACCCTTTCCTATTAATTCAAAGGAGTTGCTCAGAAGTGACCGTTGTACTGAAAAGTTGTGAAAGACACGCTTCTTTCAGCGAAATCGGATCAAACTCGTAATAATGCCTGATTCCAATGTGTTCAGCTAAAATCAAGAGAGAAATCTGCCTGCATGTATGGAGTGATAGTTCGGAGTGAGACACGACTTAATCACTGAACACGTTCAAGAGGTTTAGCTTAAATGTGACTAACATGACTTCTTCAGCTCCACAAGCAGAAATTGTTTATTTTTTTAAGGTTTGAAGTACCGTACAATGATAATAAACATATTTTAGTTCTCTTTATCAATACAATATTTATATTTTTCTCCTAAAAAGCCCTTTCAGATATATGAAAACCGCCTTTTCGACCCATAATCTTCGTAGTCATTCATCCGCGCCGAAGGACGAAAGCACTTAGCTGGAAGTTACGACATAACAAAGACCATTTCCGACGAGAGGTCCTCTGCGTTATCCACTGCAAACGAATGTATCTCCAATTTTAATTCGAGTCTTTCTTAACTGCGCGATATTCACAGAAAATATTGATTTAGCAGAAAATAAGATGTATCTCGGAAAACACACAGTACTGTATATCACTAATAGTTGACTGTAAATATATGTAAAGACATTTCAATCTTCATACTTTACAAATTCAAAATGCTAATAACGGAGTTTAAGCCTTTAAACAGTTACATTTAATTATTTTTAATATGGAACAAGATTAGTAATAAACAAAAGCTTTACTTCACAAGCAATAATGATACGTTAAATAAAAAATATATAGTAATGCGTAATATTTTTATCTAGTCTAATAATGGCTCAAAAATATTTAATTAAATAGAGTTCGATCTACATATTAGGCTGATTGGAAAACTGGTTTTCCAAACGATGAATGTAGGAAGGATTTCAGAAGAGGGGAAATGATCAAGATTTAGCTCAAGTTAAAGTTCTAATATTATAAATACTCGTACTATGCATGTTTGGCCAAAACTATTGATCTCACCTCCCAATCGGAGTTCTGCTGAAGACTGCCTAACCTTCTTCCCGGCTTTTACGAAGCACTGAAACATTCCGGCGTCACCTGTTTGAACCTGGCCGATTTGAAGCACTTTTCCATCGTCTAGGCAAAGAAATGAAAGAAACAGTTATTTAAATACACTAAAGTTAAGTTGCATGCATACTGCAATATAAATGATTTTTAGGTGTAGCAACCTACTTAAATAAGATGGAAAGGCAATAAAATTGAAACATAGGGCTAGCGGGTTCATGTCCCACGGGCTCTTAGTTTCCCATTTTATTGCCTCTTCCCTTTCCATCATGCTGCAATATGTTATATATATATATATATATATATTTTTTTTTTATATATATATTGTGTGTGTGTGTGTGTGTGTGTGTGTGTGTGTGTGTGTGTGAAGATAAACAGACAGAGATAAATATTGATATTATAAAAGATATAATTATTTTGAAGAATACATAAATGCTGTAACGAATGAATGGAACGAACTCTGAAATGCGTCACCAATATAAGAATCAAATCCATTTAATTTAACTACGATCACAAAAACTCATTTCAGTCAATTTCTTGGTTTTAAAAGCTCACTCACTTCCCTTTTCAGGCCTTTTTTTCACTTCCTTTCTTTTCAGAATTTTATTACCAAAAACGTTTTACTTTTCATTTTGCTGAAGTATGCTATTCTCTCTCTCTCTCTCTCTCTCTCTCTCTCTCTCTCTCTCTCTCTCTGTGTGTGAAGTGCATCTACAGGATTTAACTGATTCAGCACGACTTGTTTTCCCATACAAAAGCCCCAAATCCAAACAAGTTTGAACAGAGGTGGTAATTTCTTTGTTCTAGATTTAGTGAACGTTCTTCGATATTTTAAATACTGTTAGTTGCCTTCAGTTAATGAATATTGATTGAGAGGAGGAAGGTGTTTGATATTGATTAACCAAAGACACACACATACACACACCTATTGATTTTATCAAACCGATATTATAATACAGGACTGCAAGTAATTTACTTACAGTATGTTTACCATATATATAGTATATATCGGAAGTTACTTATGGTCCTGCATTATAATATATATATATATATATATATATATATATATATATATATATATATATAGTTACGATAGAAGTGTTCTTCGGGAACCTTATCCTCAATATGAATATGAAAACAAGAGATACGACTCTCAACATTTATCGGCCAAACGTTTCGGTCCACTCAGGGGCCATCTTCAGTGACTAAATAGCAGCATCTAAAAAAATAATCATAAAACTAAAGTAAATACAAATGTCAAACTGTACAATAATAAAATCTAATACAAAAAAGTTAAAAAGTTGTTAAAAAAAAAAACTATCAGGATTATAAAACAAAAAAGTAAAAATAAACTAACTAAGATTTCAAAAATTAAAAGTTTAAAAATTTTAAGTTTAAAATTTTAAAAATTTAAAAATTTAAATTTTTTTTTTAAAAAGGACTGACGTGGATGGTAAAAGTTACAAATGACAAGTGGAGAGAAAGGAAAAAACAACTTAAGTTAGTGCGGTAGTTGCGTTAAAAAGGTGTTGGTTGGTTAGGAAGTATGTAATTTTATCGAGGAAAGGTTATCGTTTAGTTCTGGATTTAATTTCTTGATAAAAAGGGATTCTAAAATTTTAAGATCAAGTGAATTAGAAGCAGACGACAAAATGGCAAAGGAGTCCTGGGGGCACGGGTGGTCATGGGTCTCTGAATGATGCCGAATAGCAGAGGATTCAGGAGTGGAAAGAGGGCGAGAAGTTCGATAAGAAAAACCCAAATGCTTCGAAATCCTAAGTTTTAACTGTAGGGCAGTCTGCCCCACATAACGACTTTGGCAGGTCGCACATGTATATAAATAAATAACAAAGGATCTCAAAAGCACGGGGAGGTGATCTTTATGGCGAAAAAAGAATTGCAAAGAATTAGAATTAGAATTAATGATTATAAAGTCGCATTGAGGGAAATGTCTGTCCAAAATAAAGTGGGCATCTTTATTAAGTTGAAAAGTTAGTTGGTCTAAAAATGGAAGCTTAAGATAAACCTTCTGTTTCGGAACCGTGGACTGAATTATTTTAGGTGAATATAGGTTATTTAAAAATTTAGAAATTAAAGTCTCAAAAGTCAAAGTACAATAAAAATTATAGTTGAAAAATCTCTTAAGATACTGAATTTCTAAGTCAGATAAAGACAAACTTGAACAAAGGTGATAGGCTCTGAAAATACGACTTTTAATACTAGCCAGCTTAAAACTAAGTGGAATATTACTGAAAAAATGAGTACCGAGTTGGGTAGTAGTTGGTTTTCTGTATACTTGTGTTGAAAAGCCTGTACTATGTTTATTTATGGTAACATCAAGAAACGAAATTTTATTGTATTGTTCTACTTCCATAGAGAATTTAATATTAGGATGCTTAGTATTAATGTAATTTAAAAATAAAGGGGCATGATCTTTATGCTTAAAAATGACAAAACAATCATCTACATAACGTTTAAATAAAATAGGTTTAATCAAGCGGGCAATCCCTCAGCCACTTTTCCTCGTGAAAACAAAAAAACTGTTAGCAAAGGACGGACCAAGGGGCGAACCCATTGCCATTCCCTCGTGCTGGTGGAAAAGTTCCTTATTAAAAAAGAATATGGTATCCTGGACTGATAACTTTAAAAGTTTTGAAAACAATTGTCTGCTTAATCCCAAAATGTCATTAGTAGAACCAAACAAAGAATTTATAATAATATCACAAGTTTCTAAAACAGGTACATTGGTAAACAAAGACTGAACATCAAAGGAAGCCATGAAACAATCCTTAAACTTCAACTTGGTGACACAATCAACAAAGTCAAATGAATCTTGCAAAGTAAAATGACTACGTGTGAGAGGGTCGATGATTGGGACCAAAAATTTTGCAAGGTTATAACTTGGTGTGTTTATGGCTGCTAAAATGGGACGAAGCGGAACTCCAGGTTTATGGGTCTTAGGTAGGCCATAAACAACCCCTGGGCTAGTACCTGAAGCAAAAAGCTTTTTAGTTGACAAAGCCCACGACTTTAAGAGAACGTAAAAAGTTTTGAACGTAAAAAGCTTTTTGCTTCAGGTACTAGCCCAGGGGTTGTTTATGGCCTACCTAAGACCCATAAACCTGGAGTTCCGCTTCGTCCCATTTTAGCAGCCATAAACACACCAAGTTATAACCTTGCAAAATTTTTGGTTCCAATCATCGACCCTCTCACACGTAGTCATTTTACTTTGCAAGATTCATTTGACTTTGTTGATTGTGTCACCAAGTTGAAGTTTAAGGATTGTTTCATGGCTTCCTTTGATGTTCAGTCTTTGTTTACCAATGTACCTCTTTTAGAAACTTGTGATATTATTATAAATTCTTTGTTTGGTTCTACTAATGACATTTTGGGATTAAGCAGACAATTGTTTTCAAAACTTTTAAAGTTATCAGTCCAGGATACCATATTCTTTTTTAATAAGGAACTTTTCCACCAGCACGAGGGAATGGCAATGGGTTCGCCCCTTGGTCCGTCCTTTGCTAACAGTTTTCTTTGTTTTCACGAGGAAAAGTGGCTGAGGGATTGCCCGCTTGATTTTAAACCTATTTTATTTAAACGTTATGTAGATGATTGTTTTGTCATTTTTAAGCATAAAGATCATGCCCCTTTATTTTTAAATTACATTAATACTAAGCATCCTAATATTAAATTCTCTATGGAAGTAGAACAATACAATAAAATTTCGTTTCTTGATGTTACCATAAATAAACATAGTACAGGCTTTTCAACACAAGTATACAGAAAACCAACTACTACCCAACTCGGTACTCATTTTTTCAGTAATATTCCACTTAGTTTTAAGCTGGCTAGTATTAAAAGTCGTATTTTCAGAGCCTATCACCTTTGTTCAAGTTTGTCTTTATCTGACTTAGAAATTCAGTATCTTAAGAGATTTTTCAACTATAATTTTTATTGTACTTTGACTTTTGAGACTTTAATTTCTAAATTTTTAAATAACCTATATTCACCTAAAATAATTCAGTCCACGGTTCCGAAACAGGTTTATCTTAAGCTTCCATTTTTAGACCAACTAACTTTTCAACTTAATAAAGATGCCCACTTTATTTTGGACAGACATTTCCCTCAATGCGACTTTATAATCATTAATTCTAATTCTAATTCTTTGCAATCCTTTTTTCGCCATAAAGATCACCTCCCCGTGCTTTTGAGATCCTTTGTTATTTATTTATATACATGTGCGACCTGCCAAAGTCGTTATGTGGGGCAGACTGCCCTACAGTTAAAACTTAGGATTTCGAAGCATTTGGGTTTTTCTTATCGAACTTCTCGCCCTCTTTCCACTCCTGAATCCTCTGCTATTCGGCATCATTCAGAGACCCATGACTACCCGTGCCCCCAGGACTCCTTTGCCATTTTGTCGTCTGCTTCTAATTCACTTGATCTTAAAATTTTAGAATCCCTTTTTATTAAGAAATTAAATCCAGAACTAAACGGTAGCCTTTCCTCGATAAAATTACATACTTCCTAACCAACCAACACCTTTTTAACGCAACTACCGCACTAACTTAAGTTGTTTTTTTCCTTTCTCTCCACTTGTCATTTGTAACTTTTACCATCCAGGTCAGTCCTTTTTAAAAAAAAATTTAAATTTTAAATTTTTTTAAATTTTAAGCTTAACATTTTTAAACTTTTAATTTTTGAAATTTTAGTTAGTTTATTTTTACTTTTTTGTTTTAATCCTGATATAGTTTTTTTTTTAACAACTTTTTAACTTTTTTGTATTAGATTTTATTATTGTACAGTTTGACATTTGTATTTACTTTAGTTTTATGATTATATATATATATATATATAAATATATATATATATATATATATATATATATATATATATATATATATATATATATACAGTGTATATATAAAACACGCACACTGGAAAGAGGCAATTTCGAATTTTTTAGTCTTAACTTCAAGGCTATAAATTAGGAAGGCATTATATTACATCAAACATGAAAACAGTAGACTGGAAAAGCACCTTTAAGAATAAGACAACAGAAAAGATGCTAATAACCCTCGAAGAGAAGACGCTAGATGCAGTGGAAACATATGTCTCGATAAAGCAACAAAGAAGGAAAGAAGAAAAGTTTGAGAGTCAAAAGCAATTAATGTTCCAGAGAAAGAGAATGATTGCAAATTTAACCTTCAACAGGTAGGGTGTGGTCAGAATGATCCTCGTCGATTTTTCAAGTCGCTATTATCACATTGTGTCCTAATGCAAATAAAACTTTTTTGCTCTTTTCTTTGCATTTCCTACCATATGAACAAGATATTCTGATATAACTGAAAGTTCAAAACTGTTTTACGTGGAATGGAAACATATTTTTGAAGGTTATTTATTACACTGAGGTCATTTTGACCCACCTTACTACTTATGAACTTATGATACAAATATTTTATTCTACCTGCTGCAAAAACAACATCAGAAATATAATAAATGAAAAACTAAAAGGCAAAGAATATGGGTTGCGACATAAACAATCTAATTGAAAAATATACAAAGAGATACTTCTATAATTTTGTAAAAACAAAAACGAAAACTCACGCGACTATATCGGGTCTCAAGAAAGAAAATAATGCACTAATCGGTGATCTAAAAGAGGTAGCTGAAATACTAATAGTTTAGTATGAATCAGCTTTCAGTATCTCCCAGAATGATAAAATAATTTATGAAATTGCTAAACCCTTATATTGGATATGAAAAGATCATTACAAACGGGAGAAATACCATGCATCTTGAAAAGAGCGAACTTTGTTCCAATTTATAAAGGAGGGTATTGATCTTAAGCAAAAAACTAGAGGACAGCGTCGTTGGCATTTCATCTCACCAAAATATCTGAAAGAATAACTAGAGAAAAAAAATCTATGTACAACTTTTTTTAGGCCCAGAAAAAATAAATAGCCATCACGGATTCCGATAAGGATGTTCGTTCGTATGTTCGTGCCGATCAAAACTAATAGAAGAAGATAACATCATTGATGCACTCGAAAATAATGATAACTATGATGTGATGATATATACAGACTTTGAAAAGGTATTCGACAAATATGATCATGGAATCATAGCACATAACAGCATTACTATTAATAATCATGCCAACTGATATACTGTAGACGATGAAGTTACCAGTGATAGCACAGTGACATCCTTTGATGATGACACAAAAATTTGTAGAAAAATAAGAAACCCAAATGATATAGAATCTCTACAAGCGGACACGAACAGAATTTACAGGTGGTCGGAAGCAACAATATGAAATTTAACACCGAGAAATTTCAACTATTAAGAAGAGAGAAAAAGTGAAGAATTAAAAAAAATAAGTGAGGAATTAAAATCCATTTAATACTATGTCCCAAATGGACAGGAAATTTGGAGAAACTTTAACGTCCCCATATAAAAAAGAAGGCAAAAGTCAACTAGAAGGAATTCAGTAAAGTAACTGAGCAAATATTAGTGGATGCAAAGAACTAAATTACTGGGAAAGATTATGTGAATTAAAAAGAGAAGTACACCATAATTTATACATGGAAAATAATACAAAAACTAGTTCCTAATCTCACACTAAACCCTGTAACTATTCAAACAACATTGGAAAATGGGAAACGAAGAATATGTCTTCCCAAACTAAATGCTAGAGAAGCAACATCCTCAACCCTGAAGAAAAACAGCTTTGTTGTCGGAGCGCCAAAACTGTTCAACTGGCTGCCCAAAGAACTTGAAATACAAATGGTGTAACGGCGGAAGTCTTCAAAAGAAGACTAGAACTTGTCTCAAGACAATTCCTGATGAATCGGGTTTACCTGGCTGTGTGAACTGGAGAGCTCGAGAAAACAACTCTCTCCTGTGCCAAGCCAACTCGAGATACACACACACACCATATATATATATATATATATTTTTTTTTCAACTGCAAAGAACACGCAGTATAATTAACGTAAAGAACGACGCTTGTATAGAAGACATTCCGCGCAAGATGAGGAGAGAGAACGAACAAATGAAAAAATGAGGTAACCACCCGGGAATCGAACCCGGGATCTTCCGATTGCCGGTCATATATGATAATCATTACACCATGGGCCTCACTCGATCAGAAGTCGTAATTCTCCTACATACGCGCGTATGTAGGAGAATTACGACTTCTGATCGAGTGAGGCCCATGGTGTAATGGTTATCATATCTGACCGGCAATCGGAAGATCCCGGTTTCGATTCCCGGGTGGTTACCTCACTTTTTTCATTTGTTCGTTCTCTCTCCTCATCTTGCGCGGAATGTCTTCTATACAAGCGTCGTTCTTTGCGTTAATTATACTGCGTGTTCTTTGCAGTTGAAAATGTATATATGTGCGGCATGCGGGAGGTGCCCCCCTCGGGGCATTGGTTTCTGCGCGTATGTAGGAGAATTACGACTTCTGATCGAGTGAGGCCCATGGTGTAATGGTTATCATATTTGACCGGCAATCGGAAGATCCCGGGTTCGATTCCCGGGTGGTTACCTCATTTTTTCATTTGTTCGTTCTCTCTCCTCATCTTGCGCGGAATGTCTTCTATACAAGCGTCGTTCTTTACGTATATATATATATATATATGAAAATAAAAATAAAAATGAAAAGGTTTATTGGCAGACTATAGTCCATATGAAAAATATTATTAATACAATTATTATACAATTGATTAGAAATAATACAGTAATGTTGAAGTTAAGTGGAGCCACAGACAGACGTTTTCGTACCAAGAAGTCCATAGCTTAGAAGATAAACGGCAGGACTCATGGATAGCTTGGATAATCGGGTTGGTTGATTTTTAATTTTTTGCATTAAACTATATTGAGCACGTCTTGTTACCTCCGGGAAGCTCGGGACATTACGGGTAGCAAACATTTGCGAAGCTGAGCATCTCGGGGTAATTTATGTAAGAGTCTAAAAGACCTGTTGTACAACAAATTTAGGGTTCTGCCAGAACCTTTTTTATAATTCCCCCACAGTTGCTGTCCGTATATATTACTGCAGGAAGTACGAAAGAGAGTGTCTTTAGCTTCACTTGTACAGAACCGAAAGTTCCTTATAGTTATATTCGCTTTAGCACAAAGGCCTCGAGATTGTTTTCTTATATCCGAGTCATCACCCAAGGAGCTGGTAATAGTTTGACCCAAATACTTAAACTCTTGTACTTCCTCAATTACTTCACCTTTCATTTTAAACTTAATATCAGGTGGCTGATTACAGCTTTTAGGATGAAATTGCATAACCTTAGTTTTTGTAATATTAAAAAGAATATCATGTTTCTGAGAATACACTTCGCAGACTTTTAGTAACCGATTCAGACCTTTAACAGAGAGACTTATTAACACCATATCAATGGCATAAACTAAGTTATTTGTCCTTGTTTTATCTATACAACATCCCATTGTTGCCTCATTAAGTGAAGCGATTAATCCGTTAATATAAGGGGTTCCAAAAAACCTTAGCCCCCCCCCATTTGCAGCTTACATGTTTACTTATATCGAAATAGTTTTTAGTGATTATAAAAATATATAAAATTCTTTATTTATTGCAGGTATTAAAATTACTCTAGCTGATAAAGTGATAATATAATGGCTTCTCAATTAATTGGTGATTCGGAGAGGCAACGTGTGGTAGATCGCATACGAGCAATAACATTTCGGGAAGCTCGTGATGCTGGAGCCACCTTTATAACACATTCATGGGTTGCCAAAAAGTTGCGAAGAAGTGAGGACTTCGTCAAAAGAAATTGGAATAAAACTTTGGATGAATGTGAAATGGATACAACCAAATCTGGGCGCCCAAATTTGCCACTCTCCTAGGAAACAAAGGACATCATTGAAAGCGGTACGCATAAGCGGAAAAACAGCTGTGCTAAACTTTCTAGAGAGATCGAAGTGTTGAGAGGAAAGATCGCTAGTGGTGAGATCATTCGACTGTACCGTCATAGGCAAGGTTTAAAGCCTTGGCATGAACTTCCAAAGCCAAGAAAAACTCAACTTAACATCGATGACAGAATGTGGTTTGCCCATTATCTTGAAGATTGGGCTGTGGATGATTTCATGCATTCAGCTGTCTCCGATGAATTTCTTGTTTACGTAACACGTCGGCCCAACTACCAAAATGATCGAGTGTGGGCCACAACACCAGATGAAATCGATGACAATGAACATTATCGCGAATTATTAAAAAGTCCAGACTGTGTTGGTGTGTTTGTTTTGTTCACTGCAAAGAAGCTCATGTGGGTGCTGAAGCCAAATGGTCAGAGTTGGGATGGACAGTATTTTCGTGATATTATTCTATCCCAGCATGTCATTCCTTTTCTAAGAAACCCAAACAATGTTATGGATGTCGATCAGGTCACACTTCTGCACGATAAGGCCCCCTGCTTTAAGGCATTAGCCACTCAACAGTTGTTGCGGAACCATGAGATCGATTTCTTTGGAAATGAAGAATGGCCAGGAAATTCTTCTGACCTGAACGTCTGTGAACACATTGGATCAGTTATAAAGGACAAGGTTGAGTGTCTCTTGTTTCAAGAACCTGCAGCAAATCGATTTTCGAAGGATACAATGACGCAACACATTGAAACTGTTTTAGCAAATTTGTGTAACGATCAAGATCTATTCACGTCACTTTTGGCAAGCTACCCAAAGCGAATTCAGGCTGTCTTGGAAGCCAATGGCGGGAACACCAAGTTTTAATTGTTTCTCATTAAATGCAGGATTAAATTCTCTTTTGTAAGGTATGTTTAGTTTTACTGCACCTCTAATGGTTTAGGCCATGGGCAGGGGGGCTAAGGTTTATTGGAGCCCCGTACATATTCAACAGCATAGAGGAGAGCAAGGAGCCTTGTCTCACCCCGCAAGAGGAGCCAAAACATTCGGATAGTACATTGCCTCACCTAACGGTAAAAGATTGGTGGGAATGCCAAAATTCAATAAATTTAATATGTACATGGGAACCTTCCTGTCTTCTAGTTTTTTAAATAAAATATTGTAGTTCACTCTATCATATGCCTTACTTATATCTATATAACTTTATTTATTTATATATATATATATGTTAAACACAGACCGTGCATGGAACAAGGAACTCTTCTGGGAAAATTAAATCCACTATAGTCCAAATAAGTAATGGTACATGACAAATACCATAGTTTTTCTTTTTCATGATGTTAGCCCGACGTGGGCAACGGGTCTCTCGCAAAGAGATCCCATAAATATGGTATTTGTCATTTACCATTACTTATTCGGACTATAGTGGATTTAATTTTCCCAGAAGAGTTCCTTGTTCCATGCACGGTCTGTGTTTAACATATAATTTTTATAATTTTCTCAGGGAACCATTCTGAGTTTGTGTGTATATAATATATATATAATATATTATATATATATATATACTATTATATATATATATACAACACCACTGTTGATATAAGAACATAAAATCTGGAATAGGTTCATCACTTTCTGTTTTTTCTTCATAAAAGTTGCATGCACAAGTGCACGCAAAGCACACAAACTCAGATTTACATCGCATCCAAATTCCCGTGAGAGAAAGATGAGCTCCAGAAACTTCTGATAAATTTGTTTTGGTAATCAACCTTTTTTGAAGTGTGTGGATAGCACATAAATGGCTTCTAATATAATTTTTTGTTTAAAGGAATAAATTGCAGTTCATTTACTTTAACGAAAATGCTACTTATTATAATGAATAAAATTTCAGATTTGGAATTACCAGAGGAACGCCCTTCTGAAGAATGTAAATATGATTAATAAAATTTTTCCTTACTTGTAAACAAGTAAACTGCTTGGCTCCTTTTTTAGATTATATTAAACATTAGGATTATGCACGGAAAGGATTGCCACCATAATTTAAGATATTTAAGAGCAAATTTAAGTAGAAATTACTTAATTATGATAGATTTACGTCATAAGTACATCTTCTGATCAAAAACCTTATATTTTATTTCTTCATTCATCAAATTATTGTTGTTGTATGTTTATGAGGTTTAATGGATTTTAATTCTTGAACCCTCTAAAGAAAATCCCATCTATTTTTATCAGATATAAAAACTTAAGAGCAGTAAAATTTTGTTATTTTGACTGTATTTTAGATTGTTAAATTTAAAGCTACCATTACATCTATACTACTGTATATTTTGAAGATGCATTTTGTATTCTTGTGATATTTTGTTTATGTGTGGCATATCAGTGAAAATTTTTTTTTTATATATGAAATAAATGGAATTGTAATCGTATATACAATTTGATGGAATATTTTATTTGTAGGTATTTGGCGGGTTTACGCTTAATTATTTATTATTATTATATTATTTTATTTATTATTTTGGAGGCTAATAAATTTGATTCGTTAAACTCATAATTTTAATTTATTTTCAAATTACTTTAAACTTATTTTATTTATAAATAAAACTCTTAAATCAACACATCATCAACATTTTCTTTTCTATAAAAGCTTTTTATTGTTTTTATTGTGGAGTTTTGCACTGTACTAACTATAGCTAAAGAGGAAATTCAGTTTAGAATGTTTGAATATACTATTTCCATTATTTAAAAAGAAAAATATCTGGTAAAAAAATATTTCTCGGAAATCTAGTAATTCGACATCTTTACGGATGAACACGTACTAAACGTTAGGAGTGTTAATTGAAATATAATTAATTAGCAATTGAATACTTTAAAAGTGATTCACTCATCAATGAATACTTGTTACACAATACGCATGTCTAATTTTTTCGAAACACTGTATGATCTACGAAGCATAAACGCCGTTTAGCTAACATGAAAAGAAAGTATTGTTCCAAACACCATGTTTTGGAGTTTTGCTTTGTAATCCTGACTTTATTAAAGTTTTCAAATATTTTTAAAGAAATTAAAGATAACAACTTACAGATATATACAATAAAAATTTGACTCATACACTGGTGGAACTCACTGAGTTATTGTTATAAATATATTTTAAAAATTTTCAGACAGTTCCAAACAAAAATTATTATAAGTTTGTAATTTACCATTCCAACTTACAGTAAGCTCATACGTCCTCTGTCATCTCATTCGGCGTTTTGTATGCCTCATAATAATATATATTTGGGAGATAACACTATACAGCCAATAAAATAAGCTTTCTTCTTTCGTGCGTATAGTTTTTGGTTACTTCTAGAAAAAGTTCAAAGTCACTGGAAATGGACTATGGAAAATCATATTCCATATTGTGAAGCGTTTTAAAATATTATGAAGTTGAAGAAGCATAACAAAGGGTGGTTAATTATCGATCGTATAACCTACCAAGAAAATGATGCATAACGAAACCTTTAGAAAACTATTTTCAAACGCCATTATTAAAAGCTAAACGTCAATTACTGTTTGATGTAACGTCATAAGAATGTAATGGTTGCTGTGCCACCGACTCTGAACATATAAAAAAACATTAAATGCTATCTCTAGTTTGCCAATATCTTTGCTATTGCGGATATAAAAACTGAGGTTCTATTTGCTTCAGGGGATATATATATATATATATATATATATATTATATATATATATATATATATATATATATATATATATATATATATATATGTTATAAAATATGAAAATGAGCGTTATAAAATAGTTCTTAGAGCTCCCTCAATCCCTTTCGAAGGCACCCATATATATAATAATATATATATATATATATATATATATATATATATACACACGTAAAATACAGGTTGTACACAAATTATCTTTACAACTTCTCTCTCAAATGAAAATATTAGAAAACGAGGTACACATACCGTTTTTGAGCCATCTATGAGAGAAAGTAATAAAGTTTCATGTGGTAGTTGTCAGATGGTAGATTATTGTACAGGGTGTACACAAATTACGAAATTGGTACGAAATTCCCTAAACATGCATTTCCCAAATCGGTGGATTGGCCATTGGGGGCCTATCTCTTGGCCAGCCAGATCACCAGACATAACACCCTGTGACTTTTTTCTATGGGGTTATGTAAAAGACTGCGTGTACACAACTCCAGTGGCCAACATCGACGATTTAAAGACCAGAATTGCTGCTGCTGTTGCAAGAGTTGACGTTGAAATGTTGCCGCGTACATGGATGGAGATAGAATACCGTTTGGACGTCTTACATGTGACAAATGGTACCCATGTTGAATGTGTTTGAGGTTATGGTCAATCCACCCGATTTGGGAAATGCATGTTAAGGGAATTTCGTACCAATTTCGTAATTTGTGTACACCCTGTGCAATAATCTACCATCTGACAACTACCACATGAAACTTTATTACTTTCTCCCACAAATGGCGCAAAAACAGTATGTGTACCTCGTTTCCTAATATTTTCATTTGAGAGAGAAGTTGTAAAGATAATTTGTGTACACCCTGTATATATATATATATATGTTTTAAAAATCTTTAGGTGGTTTATATCATAAAATAGTTCTCAGAGCTCTATCCCCATCCCGAAGGTACCCACTTTCCTTCTTTGCATTCCTTAAGGAAAACTTCTATAAGGCAACCCTTTCCCCAACCCTCAAAGGTGAGTTACTGTATATACAGTAAGTTGAGAATGGGAAAAGATTCAAGGAGGTCCCCGATGGGCAGTCAGGTTGGAAGGTTCAGCCAGGACAAGATTAAGAACGCGTTATACTATAAACGTTTTTCAACTTAGCTCTGAGTATAATTCCACATTTGCATCAATAATAATAAAAAAATGGAATTATTTACTTTCCTTGAATTCCCTCATCTGCAATCATCTCATCTGTAGTCTGCAATAAGTGATCTACTCCTTATTCCACTATCGCTCCCCCAATCAACCACTCGACCCGTCCGAAACATATATATATATATATATCAACGTAAAGAACGACGCTTGTATAGGAGAATATTCCGCGCAAGATGAGGAGAGAGAACGAAACAAATGAAAAAATGAGGTAACCACCCTGGAATCGAACCCGGGATCTTCCGATTGCCGGTCAGATATGATAACCATTACACCATGGGCCTCACTCAATCAAATGCCGTAATTCTTCTACATACGCGCAGAAACCAATGCCCCAAGGGGGCACCTCCCGCATGCCGTACATTTATATACATTTTAACTGCAAACACACAGTATAATTAACGTAAAGAACGACGCTTGTATAGGAGAATATTCCGCGCAAGATGAGGAGAGAGAACGAAACAAATGAAAAAATGAGGTAACCACCCGGGAATCGAACCCGGGATCTTCCGATTGCCGGTCAGATATGATAACCATTACACCATGGGCCTCACTCAATCAAATGCCGTAATTCTTCTACATACGCGCAGAAACCAATGCCCCAAGGAGGTACCTCCCGCATGCCGTACATTATATACATTTTAACTGCAAACACGCATTTGATTGAGTGAGGCCCATGGTGTAATGGTTATCATATCTGACCGGCAATCGGAAGATCCCGGGTTCGATTCCCGGGTGGTTACCTCATTTTTTCATTTGTTTCGTTCTCTCTCCTCATCTTGCGCGGAGTATTCTCCTATACAAGCGTCGTTCTTTACGTTAATTATACTGCGTGTTTGCAGTTAAAATGTATATATATATATATATATATATATATACACAGAGTGGGTTTATAAAGATTCTGTCAAGGATAGCTCCTTAAATATTATTGAATATTATAAATCAAAGCGTATCTAAACATTTAAAATCCTTTATTATAGTAAATTAAGTGTTTCTTATATACTGCAACTACATTCGTTTCATAGTGCACTGTTTCCTAGTAAAAAGTTCGCCAAAGAAATCGCATCTATGGAAACCATACTGAAGTTTTCAAATACAGAAGGAACTCATAATTGTTTAAAAAAAAGTAATGATTAATGAAAAATGTTTTTGAATATACGTTCATTCCAATTAGTTATAATTAGTTACAATTAGTTACAAGAAAATAATTTAAGAGACTAATAATTTAGTCCATTAAATAATTTTCTTACCAATCCTGAAATATCTATTTTCAAATTTTGAAAGTTTCAGTAATTTTCAAAAAATTTATTTTTTCGGCGGACTTCTTTCCACAGTTGTACGCTGAATTTATATTTTCGTCGTATTTCTGACTCGAATAATTTATTAGGTGTTAAATATAAAGCTCATTTAATAATGTCAGTCACATTAAAGGGAATGAAATGTTCAATAAAACCTAATTTAACTAGAAACTGACAGATTACAGTATTTTAGTTAAATCATGAGGTTAATCATTACAAAATTTAAAGTTTTATTTTAATTACTTCTAAAAAGTCGCTACGCTGCAATTCTTTTATATATTTGGCTACTGACGTACTGCCAGTGATCAGCGAAGCGATGCAACAGACGCACAAAGATATACGTAGGTCAGAGTGAATGCACAAAAGCGTGAACGGAAACGAAGGCGGAATTGGTGAGGAGAGTGACCAGCAACACATTCAAATCGTTTGGAGTTTTGGAGCGATTCCGAGAACTCGTGTCTTGCGTGTTTTAGCATGAATGTTAAATTTTCGATTAGTGGTCACTTTATGGGGCAATGCTTGCCATTAATTGCCCAATAACAATTTAGGAAATTCCATTTCACGTAGAAATCAATTATAGCACTTTGTAAAAGCTTCTTACAAGGGACTGGCATGTCTATCATTTGAAGTTCATGCCATATTGCTTGATATGTGTCTATAACAATTTCTTTTAGTGTCGTTTTACTTTGGCGAAATGAGAAGGCAACCGACCGGAAAAAGCACCACTTTCTACAAATTGGAAACCTAAATTATATATATAATATATATATATATATGTATATGTGTGTGTGTGTGTGTGTGTGTGTGTGTGTGTAAAATCTGTTTCTCGCTTCAATGTTCGCGCCGTGTCGCTTTACTGATGTCTAGCAATGCATCCATAACCTTAAAGCAGGTCAGCCTAATAATTTGAAACCGACATAACACTCCTTTGAGCTCAACAGATGGTTATTACACCCTGCTTTAAGTGGGGACAGGTTCCCCTATACATATTAAGTCGGAGTAACTACCGTGAATTTAATTTAGGGACTCTTTTTTTTTTTTCTTGTTAAATAAACAAATCTGCAGTGAACAAAACACTTTCAATTTTTATTAAATAAAATTCGTAAAGCATAAAAAGACAAACATGAACTTCAGCCTCTGTATCTGTGAAACCTATTATAAGAAGAGGTAAAAAATGAGCAATCCAGAGTTCACTTTCTTCAGAATTAAAATTGGGTTCTAATTTGAATCCAAAGAAGGGAGGATTCGAAATTTAATTTGTTTGAGTGACTACATTAGCGCGATTTAAATAAATGTATTGTAAAAGAAAAGTCTCCTGAAATAAACGCATAATTAAGGAAAGCAATTAACAAAAATTAGTGTCAAACTGACTAATTCCTTTACCATAAACGTTGATTGAGTGCACTTCAGAAATAGCATAATAGCATTATAACATTTGAAACGTCCTTTCTTAACAATCCAAATACATTTACTGTGCGTCACGTGTTTCACTGTCATTTGGGGTAGTGACGTAAGGAAGGTGTTGGCACCCATTTTTGTTAGTAAAAGACTAATTCATCACAGGGATTGTTCCCTACGTTAAATAAGTTACATTCCTTCGATTAACTAGCACTTCAAAAAAATTTTATACTACGTTGATATTAATTTCTGCTTCTCATAACATAATTTAGTCAAAGAAACACACTGATAAATAATATAAGATTATATTCGGGGTCACTTAAAACCTTAAGGTGAAAAAAATAATTTATATGGTAAGTGTATCAGCTGCATATTTCCTTACCTTTCACAGTAATTCTTCCTGATGGGGCGAGAACATCTCCATTTCTATACCAGGACACGACAGCCCCTTCCGGTTCACCTCCAATACTACACCGAAATTCTCCATCTGAGCCTGAGTCCACAATCAGCAGCTTCGGTGTCAAGTTGACGTTAAGTAAAGTTGATCTGGTGACTCTGACCTTTATTGCAAAATGAAACCAAAATTACACTTCAGTTACGGCTTTAGAGGTTCTCATTAGTAAGTAATTTTATATGTTAAAGATATTCAGTAGATTTAAAAGAAAATCTGATGAGCTCAAAAATCGTTGATTGTGAAATGAAGATAAAAAAATATCTATTTTCTTTTTTTTCTTTACAGTTGTAGATACTATAATAAATATAGATTCACCAAACAAGTCATAACTGTTTATAATAAAATGTAAACTAAATATCGAAAGGAGAAGAGTATTTTCATTTGTTGTGATATCGTGTCATTTTTTTTGTTGACGTTTCGTTTGGAGTTTGGCTTCCTGAAGCACTGACAAAAATTGGTCCCACCCAAACCATTTCCTGATCTTTTTGTTTTTACTTAATTATTTTCCATTGTTTATTATAAATAAAGTCATTCATTGCGTGCCACTTTGTACTTTATATATATATATATATATATATATATATATTCTCGGTCACTTAAAACCTTAAGGTAAAAAATCCTTCATCGAATTCCATATAAAAGCTAATTAATATGGAAAATCTGGCAGTAAATTATCATTTGATAAGTGCCACTACCTGGAATATCTAATGCACGCAAGGTGATATTTTTAAGTGGTGAAAGTGCGACATATACCATAAAAGTAAAACGAAGCAAATTATTGTTACTTGGTTAGTTCCATCTGAAAAAAAAATTAGGTGCTCATCCATACGATTGAAACAAGGCAATTTTTTTCTTCAAAATTCCTATAGCCATCCGCCGATATCCCCAGCGGCCCCTCTCACGAGCACCAATCAGTGGACATACACAACGCGTAACATCCCCAATCCACCAGAGTAACACAGACCACTCTGCCTCACCATCATCCATATAGTCAAAATCCCCCCGCCTCACCCTCTCCTTCTTGAGCAAATTTTTTTCACCAATCTTTATATAATTATTATTTATAAGTAGAACAGAAATGGGTAACCGATTTCTACAGTTTTACAAGGCTTGCAACAATGCAACCGATGAATCGAGGAAAAGTAGATGTGATCTTTGTCAATTTATCGTCGAATTTAACTGTCTGAATTAGAAACATGAAAACAAACAACTAAATGGAGTAAAATATTTCTGTAAAAGATGCATAACGGGAGTAAATTCGGCTACGGTTTATAAAAGAGAAAGAGATACTGAGGAAGCAGCGAAAGAAGAGAATATAAATGATGAGCAGAAAGAAACAGGGAATCAGACTAAAGAAAGTGAAGCAGATACAAACATGTCACATGTCGAAATACCGACACACAAGAACTAAAAGAAACACACGTAGATCAGTTGGAGAACACCAGAGTGAATAGAGTAAATAGCGGAAAACAAGTGGGAAATCACGATATCTCCGAAAAAGGAAGTGAAATAAACAAAAGCAAAGGCCCCGAGTGGTAATATGTGGAAAGAACTGTATGCATATACTATGTAAATGGCTTTTGCGGAAGGACAGTATATATATATATATATATATATATATATATATATATATATATATATATATATCCCACCATCTACAATTTCTGTTATAATAATGGTCACTATAAATTTGACGACAGCTGCAGATTTTATCATCCTACCATTTGCAAGTAGCGTACAAGGCAGGGGATCTGCAAATATAGAAAGAAATGTTATAATCTTCTAACAAACTGAAGGTACAATAAGAAAAACGGCAAGAAACCCATGAATACAAACCAATACATAAGACACAATACGTCTACTAAGCATCATTCAGCATATACATCGACACAGCTGAGAACTTCCGAGTTTATCCGTTACCAGGCAAGAAATTACTAGAATAAGTAACCGGAAACGGAGCTTTCTTGGAGGACTATAGGAATATAAAACACGCGACACTGAAGGAAATTGAACTTGGAATATTCGAAGGACAACGCAAAACGGGAAACATAAATATAGTCCTGGCAAATATTCAAAGGCTAAGACCGAACCACACGATAAACAAAGTTTCATACCTGCAAGGATTTATAAAAGAAACAAGGACTGACATCGCATGCCTCACAGAAACACATCTTAAAAACTGTCAAGGAGATTGCGAAAACTGCGCATACTGCATAGCAGGCATGGGGGCAATTATTTGGTCAATGTATCATAATTAATTACAATTACTTGACACATTCGCAATTACAAAGACAAGGGGGACACAAGATAAGACCAGGAGCAAGCAAAAATGTTGATAGCTCTAACAAATGAATTTAGTATGTTAACACAGGAAATAACAGATAACAAGAAAAAATAACTGCTTGAATCTGGTATTTACGAATAACACCATCTTAATTAATCAATGATATAAAAATAACACCAGCAAATATCTCAGACCACAACATTATCGAGGTATTCCCTAATATGGCCAGAACACGAAAAGAAAATACTCAGATATTTTTAATTTAACCTCTAAGACTATAAATTGGAAAGAAATCAGATTCCATATGGCATAGATAGAGTAGAGTGGAAAACAGTCTTAAAGGATAAAATAACTGAAAAAAATGCTAATAACCTTGGAATAAAAGACGCTGGAAATCTTTAAAAAATGTGTTTCAAAAGTACAGCCAAAGGGAAAGACGAACTATTTCGAGAGGCCAAATCGAACACTATTCCGCAAGAAAAGGAAAGTAGCCATGAAGTTAATAAATTGCACAGACAACAACACCAAACACGTGGTACAACTAAAATTGGAAAGTATAGTCAGGGAAATACAAGTCCCAATTAAGGGCCATTCAGAGAGTGAAAAGGAAGATGCGGTAAAAGCAATAAAAGTTAACCCAAAATACTTCTATGGCTCCGCAAAAAGAAAAACAAAATCGAGGACCACTATCGCACCCTTAACGAAAGAAAATAATGAGCTAACCGATGATCTAAAAGAGAGATCTGAAATACTGAGAACTCAGTATGAATCAGCAGTCAGTACTCCAAATAGAGAAAAAGCAGTATCTGACAGAAATACCTTTTTTGAAGAGGAATTAAATGGAGAATGTATAAATTATTTTGAATTCACTGCAGAAGATATAGCGAAAGCTATAGGACAAATAAAATCACATTCAGCTACAGGCCGAGACAAATAGAATGCCTTCTTGATTCAAAATGGTAAGAACGAAATAGCTACACCCCTTCATTGAATATGGAGAAGATCCCTGGCCACGGGGTAAATACCGATCATACTAAAAAGAGCGAATATTGTTCTTATATACAAAGGGGAAGGATAAGTCTCAAACAAAGAACTATAGACTGGTGTCACTGACATCACATTTCACTAAAATATTTGAAAGAATAGTCAGAGAGAAAATATATGACTTTTTGGAGACAGGAAAAATTCAGTGCGACCCAGCACGGATTGCAATCAGGAAGATCGTGCCTATCACAACTAATAGAACACTATAACAATATCATTTGTGAACTTGAGAGCAATGATAACTATGTTGTAATATATACGGATTTTCCTAAGGCATTCGATAAGTGTGTTCATGACCTAATAGCACATAAAACAAAGACATGAGAATAATACTGTAGGCAAAGTGGGCAAATACAGTAGCTCTACAACTTCCTCAGGGAACGGCAGCAAGCCATAAAAATCTAAGGTATATCATCAGAATCGGGAGTACGCAGCTCAGTTCCACAATGAACAGTATTAGCTCCACTCCTATTCCTTATCATGCTGACAGACATAGACAAGGAAGTAGACGCAACAGTATAGTAGCATTCTTTGCTGACAATACAAAGATCAGCAGAAAAATCGGCAATGCAGGAGAGGTGGAAACCCAACAGAGGGACAAACAAAATATACAGATGGTCAGAAGAAAATAACATAAATTTTATCAACGAGAAATTTCAGCATTTGAGATATGGAAGAAATAAAGAACTTAGCATACTATGCCCCAGATAAACAAGAAATTCAGAGAAACACGAAAGCAAAAGATTTAGGGATAATAATGACCATGATCAGAATCAGATAGCAATAAACAAAGCAAAACGAGATACGGGACAGCTACTGCGAACGTTCAAGAGAAGGTACGAGAAGGTAAACACTAATTATATCAAAACTTGAATACTGCTCAGTATTGAAGTCCTCATACAAAACATAAAAAAAAAAAATAATAAACTAGAAGAAGTCCAGAGGAGTTTCACAGACAAGATTGATGGCTGCAAAGAACTTAACTACTGGGAAAGACTACGTAAACTAAATCTGTATTCCTTGGAAAGAAGAAGAAGAGAGAGGTACACCATAATCTACACATGGAAAATGTTTGAAAAACTGGTACGAAACCTCAAACTAAACCCAATTAACATCCAAACAACGCTGGAAAATAGGAAAGGCAGAATGTGTAGTGTTTCCAAATTAAAGGCCCGACAAGGGACCTCTTCAACACTGAAGGAAAATAGCTTGGTTGTCAAGAGGACAAGACTTTTTAGCCAGCTTCCAAAGGACCTCAGAAACGTTACAGGGGTCAAAGTTAAAGTTTTCAAGAGAAGACTAGATGCCTGGCTCAGGACGGTACCAGATGAGCCAGGTGTACCTGGCTATATGCGGTGGAGAGCGGAAGAGCGCAACTGGCTCCTTCATCAAGCCAGGCCTAGAGGCGGGCCACCAGCTTGACCTTCGTGTGAAGAGAGACCAACACACGGAACGTCACCGAGAAACGAGACGAGACTATACATATATATGTCGCGACTTTCTGTCTGAACTATTTATAAATTTATTTTTAAAACTCCAAACCCGTTCTGTTTTCTCGGTTTTCCGATGAACCTTGGCTTGCGAAGAGAGTCCAGGAGAATTATAATCACTTGAATCGATAGAATTGTTGCGGGTATTTCTTTTTAGTTTTAGTTTGAAGTAGGTAATGAGTCATTGATTGACGCATCAAATAGTTAATGTGAAAATTCGGTACATGTTTTTTATAGCGAAATACCTCAGTAGTATGTGAGCGAAGTACTTCAGTAGTATGTGAGCAAAAAGTAGAGTGGTTGCCATGGTAACAAGGGGAAAGGGTGAGAGGGTGAGAAAAAAGAGGAAAAAGAGGGAAAATAGCAAAATTTTAAGTGCAGCTGTATAAACAATGGTTGATAAGTGTAAACAATGGGTTTGATAAGGGAGGAGTGGAATATAAGATAAGGAAAAAATAAAAATAAAAAATAAAAATAAATATAAAATTGTTGTGTATACATTGTTTGTTTATACGTCGTGGGGAATGGAGGCTTTGTTGCCCTCTCTGCATTAATATTAAAATAGTCCAGGCAATTTGTAGTTAGACCTGGGCAAAATTGCTTCAGAAGCTTTCTAAACTGTTTCCAGCTCAGGAACCATTGCCGAATAACATATCCAAAATCCGACAAAATTGGACCTCGGGAACACCCCCAAAAATGAAATTCAAAATGGCGGACTGGATGTTTCCTACGAAAAAAAAAAATATATAATTTACGCTTTTATTTATAGAGATACATTTGATGCTTTTTCTTTCAGTTGTAATGTTTTAAATAATTCAACAATATACAACACAACCAGTTATTATGCAAATATAATGTTATATAGCTTTTTACAGATTTTTATAATCAATAATACAACAATTATTTTTTTCCCAGTTTCAAGTTATGTTCATTACAGAAGAAGTGATACCTGGTCACAAACATACAGAAATTAATCCTCTTCATCACTATCATCGGATAGATTACCGGTACTTGGGTTGTTATCGCAACCACTGATTTGGCACTCGCCACAAGCGGCTGAACAGGGCATTCCATTACGCTTGCATCCACATCTTGAAGTAGCACATTTCGTCTTGCAGGAGCAGCGGATCATGTTGAGTAGATAATTTGGAGCTGGTGGCTTGTCGCAGGCTGTAGGGTAGTAGGAATTATTCTTTACATACCAACCCCACTGTTCTGCATCGATCTTCTCTTCTGTAGACTTCCAGATTAGTATTTGAAAGTATGTGCGAAAGCTGTGGTACTTTGTGGACGCATCGGTAGGTGGCAAACGTTCGGGTGTAGCAAAAGATTTAGCTGTAGCTACCTTTTCAACTAACATTCGATGACGTAATGCGTTAGTGGATTCAAGTGTTTTGCAGCCATACAACAGAAGCATTGCCTTTCTTCCAGTGGCTTCAATGTCAGAGTGTTGGCAACAATCAGAACAGAATGTATTTGCAACTGAACGGAGTTCAGCCACCTTCATCAGTGTGTCGAATGCTTTGGCTTTACCGATCGAAAAAATTCTGGATGTGCTATCACAGCCCGTGAAAGCATGCACAAACAGGAGATACTTGCAGATGTCATTGCCTAACAATGATTGAATGCTGAGAATATCATACACAGGATTAGGAGATGGTCCCCGTCTTATATCGCTGCGATAGTACAACTTGAAACCACTGTCCTTGGCATGGTACAGAAGGAGAATCAGCAAGTCGGTGTCTTCCCCTATTACTGTTGTAGTTGCATTTTCTGATGAGGAAACTGCTGCACGAACGATGTCCACATCAGCATCCCCATCTGCGTTGTGAACAGTACACCCGTGCTTCTTCAACATCTCACCTACGAGGGAAATAAATGCTTGCTTGTTGTTTTCATTAGCCAAGAAGTGTTCCTTCTGGCCAACAAACTTCATGCTTGGACTGAGATTCACATTTCTGCTTGTCTTGGTGCTGCGTCTTCTGTGGGTCATGTCCTTGATCGTAGGAGAGCTGCTGTAGCCATCAAAAACAATGATTGCTTTTCCATATGTTTTCAGAGTGAAATCGGCATATGAGTTGGCGATGCTGTCATATGTTTCATCTTGACGCCAGGAAACACGATGTAGTAGAGATCCACCATCCAATACGTACTGGTCTGTGCACTGAATTTCTTGAACTTCTTCCATGCGTAAAGTGTCAGTGTATTTGATTATTGCATGAGCTAGCTGAGACTTATCGGGTTTCCTCAAGATACTTCTTGATTCGAACAATGCAGGAGGATATGCACACAGTTCGTAACACATGACATCTTCAAGATTCATGTCTCCGCCAGTGGCAACAGTCATCATTCTCTGAAACAGTAGTGCAGGATCTACTTCTATATCTGAAGCATCAGTGATCACAACGGCAGAAGCAGATCCTAGTGTTTTCACTTTGTCAGATCTTTTGGCAGAATATGTAAAGGCTTGTTTCCCAATCATTTTTACGACAATGTTCGTACCGATTGAATGCAATTGATGAACGTTAACTCCAGGATCAGCAGTTAGCCCTGTTACAATGTTGCAGAGACCCGAGGTAGAATGGAATGGGGATAAGGATTCCAGACGTTCAAGTACTTTCTTCATGTCATTACTGTCCCTGATTTGTCTACTTCCCCTCATTTCCTTGTGCTGTTCACTACTTTCCAACAAAACTCTGGTGTATTCCTGCATTGCTAAGTTATAAGTGGAACACAGAGGCATAGAAAAAGCCACGTTGTCCTTTGGATGTCTGTAAATCCACTTCCGCGTGTCAGTCCGCCTCTGCTTTTCAGGGAACGCATTAGTACTTGTTCTATCACCAGGTCTGTGCCGAGTCCGGCCCATAATCTGTCGCTTCTTCTTACCACAAACTTACCTTCCTGGAACATTTTGTTAACGGCTGGATTTTCAGAAGGCAAACTTAACATTTTCTGCAGGTACAGGTATATCGATTTCAGGTAATTGTGATGTCCGGCTGCTGCAATTATGGGGATGGTCTCCAGCATAGCTTGCAAGTGCAAATCCCACGAGCCGGTTCTGTCTGCTGTTATCAAGGAACGTGCAATGTTGATCATTCGCTGATATTCCAACCAGAGTTGACTTGTTTGCGAAGTAGATTGTAGGTCAGTTTTCTTCGCATCCAAAGTGGTAGCAATCTGAGACAATGCATTCGAAGATTCCACATCCTCAACTGATTGTTTGGCGGTCATAACATCGTCGAGCAGGTCACAAGCTTCCTTATGGAGGTCATGAGGAGTTCCATCTTCATTACGAGGGAAAACGTCTGCGACTAGTGAGGTACTAAGAGCTGCATCTACTATCATATGACCACGTATCGCTCTTGAAACAGCTTTTCCAGACATCATGTGTTGCACGGCATTTGGTCCGTATATTTCTTGAAGTACTTCAGACAATCCTGAACCATTCATAAGAGTACCGACTGCTCCCAAAAGATTCATCAGAGTGTGAAATGATCCCAGCATTAAAACAATGTCCTGCAGGTCTCTCTGTTCATTGATGATTTGGGAAGCTTTCCAGAACAAAGGCTGATCAAAGGTAATAATGCATGGGACTTTTTGATCGCGTGCTATCTTGCTCAAATATAGTAATGTCGAAAATATGCAGGTCATGTCAGTTGGCGACATATCTATGATGGGAAGGAACGTGATCGACGCCACACCTGGATGTGAGACACTTGATCCATCGTGAATTGCCTGCATTGTTCCGGACCAACTTGGACCTGATCTTTCTGCTGAAGATATCTGCCAGAGAAGACTAAGTCGACTTATGGTGGCAGTGGGTACTGGAAGTTCGCGGAATGAGATGTCCCTCAACATGCTTCTCGCGTGTCTATATTCCCTAATGTCAGCGGTTGCAATCTTCTTAATGTCATTGTCACCAACATTACGCCTGTGAATAGAAGGGTGGATCTTGATCTTCGGAGTTATTGCGGCAATCATACCCATTCCATGAAAGGTATTCTTCCCATCCAAAGTGCAGACATCATGATCGACGTTATCTGCTGCTAGAAGGACTGCAGTGTTTTCATCAACAGTAAAAGAGCCAGACCCACTTGCCAGCGCCGCGTTTCTTTCGAATCTTGTTACTTCTGCATACGACGAACAGTAACCCAGCTGATGGAGAACGTCAATAAGGTACCTTGACCTAAAGTTGTGGTGTAGCTGAACCGACAAACCGATCTGTAGTGGACATAGTAATCCTCTAGGACGGGTTGCTTGCATAATGCTCTGCCCAATTGCACCTATTTTTCTTGAAGCATCCTGTCCCGCAAATGCTTTTCATAATAGCAATTTCGGACTGTTGGGAATGTAATCAAGAGCACTTTCTGCAGTGATGTCATTTGGAGATGGATACACATCTTTTCTAGGCGAGTCGACAGACTTGATATCACTTCTGATTATTTTTGCAGCAGCTTCTACTAGGTAAATCTTCTGTAGCTCTATATCTATATCACATTCTTTCGACTTTTTGTGATAATCTATAAGAATTTCATTAGCTGTCTCTCGTAGTGTTACTACATCTGCCTTCCCACTTTCACCTGATATTATGATCTTGTCTCCGTAACGTTCTAAAAGCTTTCTCTTCATGTGCCTGCGTTCGTAGACAGAGCTCTGACTTCCTTGAAGATATTCCTCCATTTTGGAAATTAGGTCTCCAATCAACAGTTGTTCATCATCGTTTCTTCCAGGTAAGCACAGGTCTGAAGGAATGCTTGGTGTTGCTCTTCATTAGTTGGTCTCCCTTTCTTCGAATCATGATCGTCGGAGGAGTATGCGCGAGGAATGTTTTTTCCACTTCGAAAATTTACGCTGCAGGTGTGATGGTAGACACAATCTGCAGCAGGAAGATCACGAAGATAATACTCCAGACGGCCTTTTACATTAAACGACCATTCATCGCAGCGGCTTTCACAGCACCTTTTATGGTTTCGGAGAACTCTGTAGTTCTTATTTTGACATGCTCTGATTTTGGTTTGTGTTTGGAAAAAAAGTCCACAAAGGTATCACAAAACAAACAGTGAGTAGCACTGGAAAATGCGTATTCATGAAAACGAGCACTTTTCCTTGGTATTGCCTCGGCTGCGGTCTGTCGCTTCTTTATTTCAATGGTCTTTTTATCCGTAAACCTTTTCATACAACGTGAACACTTATTCCAGCTGTTGCAACAACATCGCTTCCACGGCTGCGGCTGGATGCATTTATACCATCTGCTCCTTTTTGCGAGATGTGAACCACTTCCTGTCCGCTGTCCAATTTCTCCTTACAAATCACGCACAATTCTTCAGGGGTCTGCATTCTTGAAGGCGGACGCACACCGAGTCAGCCGTACACCGAGTCAGTCTGAAACAGAAAACACAAATTAATAAACTGTGTTGCAGTATTTAAAAGGAGTACATAATAACAGTTTTAAAGAAATGACAAGCACAAATACGCAGATTTGATAGTGGGTAGTAGGAATTAAAGAGTTGTATATAATATAAGTTTATAAAGATGTAGCAATGTCCATTCTCACATACACTCCATACAGTATATTTTATTTACATTACGTGACGTCACAGTTTAATACTAGCCGCCTAATACAATTTTTAGTGTCATATAGGTTAACTTAGAAACGAAAATGTGTTTTAAAACATTTTACTGATCAAGAAAAACGTCATAACTCTCTCTACAAAGCGAAATTAAAATTTATTGTATTTCGTAGGAAACTGCCAGTCCGCCATTTTGAATTTCATTTTTGGGGGTGTTCCCGGGGTCCAAGTTTGTCGGATTTTGGATATGTTATTCTGCAATGGTTCCTGAGCTGGAAACAGTTTAGAAAGCTTCTGAAGCAATTTTGCCCAGGTTGAAGCTATTTTTGCTCTAGATTGCCTGGACTAAAATAAAAAGGCAACTTCTAGGCGGTTTATTCTATCTACTCCCGAAAGTGTATAAATTATCAGTAAATTCGTGCATATATATTATAGTGAAATTCGTTGAATGTAAGAAAATGCAATATAGGTTACACAAATTATTACAAATCAAAATATATATTAAATCAAAATACGGTAGGCATCTGAGAAAAGTTTGGAACAAAGCAGGAAAAAGATCATAAAATCTAAATCCTCATGATCAACTCAGCCAAAAAAAATATGTGTATTGAGAGTAGACAACATGGCCTTGGGTTGAAATTTTCACCAAATTTGCAACTTGTGTAATTTAGCAACACCTGAAAATGTTGCAACCGTGTGATTTCTGTGAAAAATTGCACGACTTTATCTCTATGAATTGGAATGATAAGAAAATATCCCTTGTATCAAACGCCAAACAAATGACGGTCATCAAATTTCTGTGTGGCGCATGTACCGAGATTGTAAACTCGTTTGCGCATTTAAAGAAATTGAAAATACAAATATGAATGCGATAAAAAAAGAGAATAATGGGGTCGAAAAGATGGCCAAAATATTTTGAAGCAAAACGGTGTGAATGAGAGAGAAACAAATAAAAATATAACACGAAAAGAAGACACTATTGTAAAAGAAAGAGAAGAAACAATTACAGTCTGTGATATGGTAAAACTATCAAACGAAGAAAATGATAAAAAGACAATAAAAACTAAAAACATGGAAAATAAAAAACGACACAAGAACAGGAAACGTAGAAAATATATGCAAATATTATGCAACAGGGGACTGGAGATATAGGGATAGGCAATGCATCTATACACATCCCACTTCGTCCAACTTCCATTACAAAATTGGATTTTGTAAATTTGAAAAAACTGCAAGTTCCACCACCTTAGTATCTACAAAACTTATGCAAGATACGGGAGATGCAAATACGGGCAGATATGCCTTTATCAGTTATCACCACCCTCAAAGGGACACGACAGTTGAGCAGTCAAAACCAGTAACAAACAGGGCTACCAATTTTTTAGATGTAACCAATACAATTCAACTACTAAATACTAGCCAACGAGTAGATTATAGAAACCAATCGACCAGGGAAGTACTCCAGGTCGGGGTGGACGTTAGACAAAAGATAGAAAGTGCTGAAACTCCCGTTTCTCCTGTCACTGCCCTCCTTAGCTAATCTTTTTCTGTCTTAGCTACCCTGTGAGCAGTCCCGCATGCTCTCAAATACACACTTCTCTCCCTATTCCTCACTACTGTATATATACATGCGTCTTACACACTACACAATCTTTTCAAAATTAAAAATGCATCAACTTCAAGAGCCTCGGAGTCCGCTGGGAAGGGGACTATAAATGTCCCCATTTTTGGCTCCCCCCCACTCTCTCTCTCTCTCTCTCTCTCTCTCTCTCTCTCTCTTCTCTCTCTCTCTCTCTCTCTCATTTAATCTCGAGCTTTTAAATATTACCTACTTAATTACATTGGTTTTACCTCATCAGGCGGTACAGTACTCTATATACATTTTAGAATAATTTTGTATCAAAATTCTTTGTAATTTTTTATATTGAAATTCATCAAATTCAGAGTTCTCCGATGTTTTCACATATTAAATGATAGTTTAAGAGGAAGAAAATGTTCCGTCGTTATTTGGTTTAAAGTATTTGATGAGTTGGCTATAATTCTATGAACTCTACAAATTTTGAGGATGGAGGGGTGTCATTCTGATCATTCATATATACTGTAGGATTTCCATAGTATCTACGGAATGCAATCTTATCTAAAAATAAGCCGTACAGTACATGGGATTCTACTGTACAATCAGTAAGAAACATTTTTTATTAATTCTACGGGAGATGAATTTTTCGTGTTTCATATTAAATTTCAACAAAGCAAAACTATATAAGCAATGTTTTGAATATCTTCCCCACACCTTAATAATTGCAGAACATCTCTCTGACACAAGTTTTTTAAGCAATCTTCAGCACCTTCCTTCCAAACCTTTCGATGATGATTCTGAGTTTACTGGTTTTCCCTTATCTAATTTTCTTATCAAATACTTCCTCAAATTTTCGATGGGATTAACGACAGAGCTTTGAGGTAGTTATTCCAAACGATTAGTTCTCCGGCAACCTCTTTTCTTGCCATATGTTCTTATTTATTATGGCTTGTGTGTTCTGGGTAATTATCACCCTTAAATTCAAAGTTTTGCTCAATAAGGCAACGTCCACTAAGTATGTATGTCTTACGAAGCTATTGTGATACCACTCCTTCATTATTCCATCAATTTTCACAATATCACCTACTCCATCATTAGCGAAACATACACAAATCATTATAGATCCATCTGCATGCTTAATGGTGTTTGCGCCACATTCCTTCTTGAACTTCTTGTGGCTATGTCTCCTTAAAATGTTCTTGTGGAATTGTCAAAAAGCTAAATGCTGGTCCAAAGTGCTTTTTTTTTTTGTTTGTCGCTTCGGTGTTGAGGTTTTGCGAAGACAAGCCTCTTTTTCATTTCACTATTTCTTAGCTTAGATTTCAGAGTTGCTACTTTGCCTCTAAGTCCACACCTTATATAATGGGCTTTTTGACAATTTCATATATATATATATATATACTGTCTGTGTATGTGTGTGTGTGTGTGTATATATATATATATATATATATATATATATATATGAGCCAAGTGATTTTTGAGGTGGAACTTACTTATAAACGTGTAAATTCCTCCTACGTTCTCGTCCGTGATCGTTGAAGTTACATTATCTCCTACTTTACATCTTTTGTTTTTTCAAATTTTTAATAACTTACGCTTGCATTAAAGTAGGTTCGAGTATGAGTAAAATCTTTAAAGAATGCTCTCCTTTATCGTATACAACGATTATTTTTTTGAATTTCACTCACGTTAGGATTTTAATTAAAAACTCGAAATTATATTTTACAGACCTAGGTTTTTGTTTCATTTTATTTTATTTTATTTTAGGTTAGGTTAGGTTTGGTTAGGTTAACCTGACCTAAGTTAACCCCCAAAAAACATCGACAATAAAGTAGTAGCTACAGTAGTAGCTGTAGGAAAAAAGTGATACAAAAGATAACACCGAATCGGAGAAAACGTAACTCTATATATATATATATACTAGTTTGTGGGTTGATGTAAAAATAAATAAGAGCTGAAGAAGTGTCTAAATTGATGCAAAAAAAAAAGAAGACGCAAAAGGTAAAAAATAAAAAGAACATCAACAAAAAAAAAAATAAAAAGTTTTCATGAAAACAAAACTCAATTTTTCTCTAAATATTTATTTCGGATTTATTCCTAAACTTTTTTTTCATTTGATTTAAGTTTCAAGAACTTATTATGCATTCACATTATCCAAAACTTTATTCAAGTCACTGAAGTTTGGGTCTCCGAAGTTAAGAAAGTTCGTTCACTCTCTGAGGCTTCCATTTATTATTACGAAGACTTTTCCTGCATCATATTTTACCATATAAGTAAATTGGAAAATCTTCTAATATATATATATATATATATATATATATATATATATATATATATATATATATATAGGGATATGGGGATTGGCAGAAGAACGAGAGCTTTAATCCTTACGTTCAGAAGGATCTTGTACCACGAGCCACGAGTGCATTAATTAAAATGTAATTCAAGATGTGACTAATGCAGTGCCTTTCATTCAGATTAAATTCTAAACCTGTTGAATTCTTCATCTTCCTCTTCTGTACATAACTACATCCTACGAGTCTCGGATCTATCGCACATTTCACCTGTGTTCGTCCTATCTGTGTGTCGATCAGGAAATGACGTTCCTTCAGCTATTCTTTAAGAATTATTTAAGACTTTTTAAAAATGGTACAATATTTTAATATCCTAAGTTACAAATTTTTAATACAGTCCATTTTCGCTCTTTTTCCACGTACTTTGATTGATCCCCAAATCAACTTTCATTCTGCATTTGCAGCCTTAGTATAAAATTTCATTTCAGTTAAAACCAAAAACTGTTCATTACCCTCTTCCAACTCAATAATTATACTGATGAGTGATGACCACTTTCCATGAGTCAGGATGAATGAGCATTGAAACATGCCAAAATGAACTCCCCGTTCCTCATATAAACCATCCGCATCCCAAGTAAGAGAATACAGCCACTTACTCGATCTCCCTGTAAACCTCAGTAGCATGCACGTACAAATATCGAAGGGTAATTAAAGAGTGGGGTAGTGGGGGATGCAAATATGTCGAAGGGGTAATTGGGGGATTGGGGATGCAAATATGTCGAAGGGGTAATTGGGGGATGAGGGATGCAAATACGTCGAGGGGGTAATTGGGGCATGGGGGATGCAAATATGTCGAATGGTTACCCCCCCCTCGAAAAAATAGGAAACCGAATATAGCGTAACCTAACCTAACCCCAACATACTAGCCTAGACTAGAAAATAAATTAATAAAAATTAAAATAATTAACCTAACCAAATTTATCTCTCATGCACCATTCTTATCCTGATATATGTACGAGGGTCGGTACGAAAGTAATGCCTCTTATTTTTCAGTTTGTAAAACAATAAGAGGCATTACTTTCTTACCGCCTCTCGTATATATATATATATTATATATATATATATATATACATATACGTGTGTGTGTGTAGCGTCATACTATGAGCGAGAAACATCTGGGATCACCTGAAGATCAGGGCCCCAAGCTTTCTTTATTTAGCCTTATAAGGCTAACTAACGAAAATATCACGACCCAACCTAACCGATCGTTAGGTCAACTGTACGCCCTTGACGAATGGTTAGGTTAGGTTGTGATATTTTCGTTTAGTTAGCCTTATAAAGCTAACTAAAGAAGGCTGGGGCCTTGATCTTCAGGTGATCCCATATCTGCATACAATATGTATTAACAATTTAAGAAATTATTGAAAAAATACATGCCCATTAAAAGAACAGAACGCTTCTTAAACCAACACCGAAGCACAAACAAACATTTATTTAACGGAAGCTCATTCCTTGGTTATATTAAGATAAAGTAATTTATTTTTCAGTGAGATTAATGGAAACTTGTTTTCTGTATTCACTATATATATATATATATATATAATATATATATATGTATTATATATATGTCCTAGTCACCTAGTGTCTTTTATACTCCCCACTTCAGGCGTTTTGGGGGCGGAGCTTAACTCCAATAATTTTCCTTTACATACAAAAATATATATTTGAAAAGTTGTTCCCTTTGGTAATCGGAGCTGTGTAAATATATAACTCACATATAGATTTCCTATCCCTTCATAACCCTGGTGAGGGAGTCAATACACGAAATGAATCATCAAAATACATATAATGTAAGAAATTCTCAACAAAGTCATCCTCTCTCTCTCTCTCTCTCTCTCTCTCTCTCTCTCTCTCTAGCAGATCATAAATTATCACTGCTCAACATTTTTTTTCTCAGATGATAGTAGTTGTTTCCTTTGCATTTTTCATCTCTGATTACGAAAATGATAGCGAAATTTTGCTATCACGTCAGGTTTTCGAGAAATTTGGGTCTCAATTCTTGGCCAAATTTGTATATAGATGATAAATTGAACAAATTACTAAACCTGCATCTACCCCAAAGCTGAGAGTATCCCAGCAGAAAATGTTTTAGCTAATGTAGGATGATGTAATTCCTGCTCCTGGCACGTTCAAATCTGTCGTAACATGTCAATTATCCTTCTGTGTTATCTGTCATAGAGGCTACTTGTAGTTATGAGTCATTCAGTCTGTCGCAAGCTGCTTCATGGGTTTATTCATGTGCAGTGAAGCTTGATTTTATAGATTTTTCTATTTAACTAATAGCGCCTTAAAAGAAAAAAGGATAATTTGAAATGTCACGTAAATGTGTGAACAATCCTAACAGTTTATTTTATATGTGCAGTGATTAGGTGATACAAGATCACAAAAGAAACATTACTCCCTTAATTAAAAAAGCTTATGAGCTCTACTTCGGCTGCAAAATCGGGGATTAAGATAAAGTTTGGCCTCCCCATATATACTGTGCGCGTTGTGCTGTGACCCTCAGGGGTTGGTTAAAAGGTACGAGTAACTCTATACCACTTGCAGTCACTATGATTTGGAGAGAGCAAAAAGATCACTTCAAAGATTGTTATCTTTGTTCAACTAAGGTCAGTGGTTTTTACTCGAAAAATAACAAGAAAATTGAATACCCGAATCTGCCTTCCGCAATGCAACCAGTAGTACATTGTGAAACTCTACTAGTTCCTAAGTCTCCGGGATTGTAGAGCTTAGCTGATGATGATGATGGACCTGCTGAAAATGATCCTATGGAATTGTCAGATAAGGATGAAGAGTATCGAAAAACTCAAGAAAAAGAGCCTTACTTAATAACTCACCTGAGCTTAATAATCTGGTTCGAGACTTGAATTTATTAAAACATTAAGCAGAACTTTTACAGTCCAGATTACAAGGGTGGAGTGTGCTTGCAAAAGATACCAGCATATCTGTTTTTCGCAAAAATATATCAAAATTTTTTTCTAGGACTGGTGATCTTTCTTTTTGTAATGACAGTGATAGTTTGATGATGGCCCTAGGACACCTTTAGAATGGCGACTTTTCATTGATTCGTCAAAACTTAGTTTGTAGCCTCTCCTGTTGCATACTGGAATTATCTATACTTCAGTTTCTATTGAACATGCTGTCCATATGAAAGAGTCGTATGAAAATATGGAATTTCTTCTGAATAAAATAAATTACAAAAGATACAATCTGTGGTAATCTCAAAGTCATTGGGCTGCTTCTTGGTTTACAGCTTGGATATACAAAATAATGCTGTTTTCTTTGTGAATGGGACAGCAGAGCAAAGAATTCTCATTATACCGTTAAGAACTGGCTACCTTGTCACTCTTTCACTCCTGGACAAAGAAATGTTGCGTGCCACAAATTGGTGGATCCTGAAAAAGTTTGTTTGCCACCTTTACACATTAACCCTCTAATGCCCAGAGATCTTCTCCGAGACTGAATAAAATCGTCTGGCGTTAGCCAAAACAAAATCAGTAAAGTAACACTGGGCGCTAGAGGGTTAATTTAGGTTTGATGAAAAATTTTGTTAAGGCAATGGACGGGGCAGGAGATGGATTCCAGTACTTGAAACAAAAATTTCATCTGATTAGTGATGCCAAAATAAAAAAGGGAGTTTTCGTTGGTTCACAAATAAATTACCGTAGTTAATGAAAGAAAAATGGCTTTTAAAACATTGACCCAGAATTTCTTAGGCAACAAAAAATCGCCTGACTATGCAGAATTGGTTGATGAACTTCTCCAAACTTATAGATCATTGGAATGTAATATGAGTTTAAAAATTCATTTTTTGCATTCGTACTTGAATTTTTTTTCCGCCAAACCTGGAAGATGTCAGCGATGAACATGGAGAGCGGACGATACCAGGGCAAGTCAGTCGAGTCCAAACATGCTAGCTGATTACTACTGGACGCTAGTAAGGGAAGCCTTAGATATCACTTACAAGCGAAAATCATCAAGAAAATATTTTAAGTAAAAAAAACATTTTAAAATTGTCCTTCTGGGTAGATTACTCTTTTATATTCGAATATAAAAAAGTGATTTTCTAAAAAACCTGAAGTGATAGTAAAATTTCGTGGTCATTTTTGTAATTAGCGTGCAAAAATCTAAGGAATCACCAGATTTCATTTGAGAAAAGATAAGTTGAAATTTGTTAAACAGTGAATTTTTATTATTTTGTCCATCCGTTCCGTTTACGCGTTGTATCAGTTTCTCAGAGATTCATTTTATCTATTGTGATAAAATGGTGGCGCTGAAGTTCAAAGTATGACGTCACACACATATAATTGGTGCTTGGTAATTCAGAGCTGGGCACTTGCGGCATATTTTGCGGTACTGCGGTACTGCGGTACTACCGCAAACCGCAAACCGGAACCGCATAACGCAGTACCGCAAAGGATCGCTGAAAGTACCGCAGTACCGCTACCGCATTCAAATTTCCGCGTACCGGTTTGGTACCGGTTTGGTAGTGCGGTAGTACCGCAGTACCGCAGTACCGCAAAATATGCCGCAAGTGCCCAGCTCTGCTTGGTATCCCTACATTTTTAGTTTATATGTACACACCTTAGTTTTGCTTCCGCCTGAATTGTCCATGCTGACGAAGTTCAAGGTTTCCAATTTAAATAGGAGGTTAGGTTAGGTTACTCTATATTCAATTTTCTACTTTTCGGGGGTGAGGGATGGCACCATTCAATATTTTTGCATTCCCCAGTACCCCACAATTACTTCCTCGACATGTTTGCATCCCTCAATCCCCCAACTACTCCCCTCACCAATTTTGCATCCCCCATCGCCCAATTACCCTCGACATAGTTTCATCCTCCATCTCCCAATTACCCCTTCGACATATTTTCCTAGTTGGGTCGGTGAACAATGAATATTATTATTTTTCTATCTCCCTTACCCCCATGGTCACCTACTTCCATCCAGGTGATACACACACACACACACACACACACACACACCACACACACACACTTTTCACTGAGGACAGGCTCCACACAGAAACTCACCAGACCCAAAGTCTCTTAAATTCAGTGATCGAGGGTGAACATTGGTACATTTTTCGCATGTACAAAAAAATATTATGCACTAAATACATCTTCTACCAACTCAATTATTACCATCTTCATAAACGAGCTTAGTATTGTGGCGAAAATGTTGACAGAACTGGATCGAACTGAGATACGTACGTTTAAGAGTTACATTTACTGAAAATTTTGGGATGTCAGTCACAAGGTCCTAACTGCCATTGGTGAGATGTATCTGAAGGGAGTAGGGGACGGTTAGGTTAACATAACTTAAGGGTAGGACTGGTTAGAGGGAGTTCATAAACGTTTATGATATATTTCAGGATGGCCTAATCTCTGGAGGGTTGCCTTAGCCTCGCAGGTTTCCCTAGAGCAACACCTGAAGCCGGAAACACCCAACCCACGCTCCCCATCGCACACCCACGCGGCCACGTCGAACCAACCGCATCCACCATCTCGTCCGTATCCCGTAGTTCCGCTAGCCTTTTTCCGACCCCGTGTTTGTTTGTGCATACACGGAAATAAAGCTCTGATGCATCATTCTTCCCCTGATATATATATAATACCCACCCTGAGAATAAACAGCCAAGACTTTTTAACAGCCATTACACTGATATCCAAATCATACAAATGAAGTGAAATGCAGCAGCAGAACGGTTCAATGGTACAAGATCACGATTTTCTCTCCTATAGTTACAGAGATTCAATCCACGGCCTAATAGACCTTGAGGATAGTCTCCCATACAGATACTCCCCAGACCCAAAGTCGCATAAATTCAGCAGTCGAGAGGGGACGTTGATACAGTCATCACATGAAAAAATTAATGAGTTCCTAGATCTTTTTTAGATTTCTCAATTTATTAAATTACTTGTCCATAAGCTATTAACTTTAGTTCATCTACATTTTATTGTATATTATTGTCAGAACATTCAGACAGCTCAGTCTGATATCTAAAAAAATTGTTTTCTCCAGTGAGCACCAGGATAAATACCACTAAATACTTTAACTCAAACATTATTTAGAAATTTTGCACCTTGCCTGTAGTAATCCTTGCTCAAATGATTCTCACTGTAAACTCATAGATAGGTATTATAGGAAGATAAGTAGTATCCCTGTTAAGCAGTGGCGGCTCGTGGTCAGGTATAGTAGGGGAGGCCCAAAATTGTCTATAATACATGCTTTATAAATAAAATAGATAACAAAGTGTTAGATGCCCTACGTTTTGCATGTCACGATCGTATAGAATCAATACTATAAAAAAAAATCCTCTTTCATAGTTTTTAGTGATAAAAACAGAGGAGGCCCGGCCTCCCATGCCTCCTCTGTTTTTATCACTAAAAACTATGAAAGAGGATTTTTTTTATAGTATTAATTCTATATGATCGTCACATGCAAAAAGTAGGGCATCTAACACTTTGTTATCTATTTTATTTATAGAGCATATATTATAGACAATTTTGGGCCTCCCCTACTGTACCTGACCACGATCCGCCACTGCTGTTAAGAGAAGCAGGAAGCCCCCTGATGAAATCTTACAACTATCGTACTAAGATTATTCGTGGATGGAACGATTTTATTGCCCCCCTGAAGAGGGAATCGAAAGACGCCTACGATTTGTGGTGCTTTCGTGGTAGACAGAGATTAGGACCAGTATACATGAATATGTGTAGAAGTAGGGGTTAGTATAAGGCGACCATAAGGCGATGTAAACGGGAAGAAGAGTCTATTCGAGCATCAAAAGCCTGTGAAGCTCACATAAATAACGATAACAACAAATTTTGGAAATTTGTTAAGAATCAAACGGGTGTCAAAAATACCCTCCCTCCGACAATCGATGGGGTGTCGGGGGAGGATGAAATTGCAAAGCTGTGGAAAAACCGCTACTCAAACATTCTTAACAGTGTGGGTAGGGATAATCTTAAGATAGATTGCAGCGAACACCTGTGGGAGGGACAAGGGAAAATACTTTGATATCAGTTCCTGAAGTAAAGAGGTTAATTAAAGAGTTAAAGACTGGTCTGCGTCAGAGGTAGATGACCTATCGAATGAGCACTTAAAATATGCCAAAGACGTAGTATGTCTGCATATATCATTGATCTTATCAGCCATATTTAACATTTCTGAAGAATGAACTATCTAAGCCTTTAGATTTAATAAAATCCCCAAAAAAATTGTATGTGAGAACCCTTTCCTAAACTTCAATGCACACAAGATTTATGCACATTTTAATCATTCTGCCTATGAATGGTTAAAACATTTGAAAGCTATGACAAATATTATAAAGTAGGCCTAAATAAATATTTATATAACATTAATAAAATCTTTCTTCATTATCTTTTTCAATACATTTGAAGTCACAATTTTATCTTCTATTATGTCAGTTTACTCTGGCTTTGTGTTTTAGGGCTTCACTAGTTTTTTTATTGTCAAATAAGCTTAAAACATTCACTTAAATAAGAAGATGAGGAAATTTTTAATGTTTCGAGGTTTCAATTCTCAGAACCTATCTAATAATAATGCATTGGCGAATCCTTTAGCAGTATCGACATTTTGTAACATTTTTTGGGGTTCTGGTTTGACTATAACACATTATGAATATCCTGAAGAAAGCCATTTCATGGACTAGTGTATCATCCATGGTTTACTGAATGACGAACTGTTTCCTCTATAATTGAAAAGTTTTTCCATGTTTACTATACAGTGTTAATGCTCTGGGTTAAAAACTTTCCAGTATCTTCTTCTTTTGTTGCTTCATGTGTGATTTATTTATAGAATTATTTTTCAGTTCATTTATTCCAACTGAGACAAACTAATCAGTTTGCAATAAATTTCGAACTGTAACAAGCTGTAACAACTATAATAAGCTGTAAGAAAGATCTGGATATTCTCAAAGGTGTGATACTTTCCTGGAATTAAGTTCTGAAAGATAATATGTAGTAGATCTGTGAGGTGGGCCTATGTATCAAAAGCTCAAGATCCACAGTATGGTCCACCTATTGGTGACCCTCTTCCCTAGACGCATCATCTAATATTTTCAACCCTCATTTACAAATACAGTGCTGTAGCACGTTATGATATGCCCCATATACTGTATTTTCTAAATGTAACTTTTTGATAAAATCACTGAAAGGCTGACCATTTTTAAAAAGGAATAAATTAGTGAGCATAGTTTTCAAACAACATTTTTTGGTTCTTTTGTGCTTCATTAAATCCGCTCACGTACAAAAAAAACTTTAAAGCAGAACCGATGAAAAACTACTTGTAATTTTGGACTTACGGCTGCTGTATCGGATTCAAATACTCGTACACTCCGGACATGTATTATAGCTTTCCGAGAGGAATCGGTCTTTATACTAAAAGATTGCACAGTTTAGTGAGACATTTTTCGGATGATGCCTGAATAGATTTGTAATGAGTTAAAGATTAGAAAGACCATGGAAACATAAATTCTATCTTGCTTGCAGGATCATACAATTGTTGAAAAGGTAGCCTATTGCCTATCATAATTTTTTAAATTAAAAAGCTCTATAAAATGCTATACTTGTATAGTAAAAGGTTATATTGCCACTGAACTCTTTGACCATTATAATAGACTCACATATATTTAGTCGTCTTTATTGCTACAAAGTACAGATCCTAGACCATGTCTCTTCAACTGACGACTTACATCCGGCCCGCAAGGGATATAACCAACTAGCCCGTCGGTGCTATCAACTCTTATAATATTAATAAATCACAAAAATATTAAAATGTTATAATAATACTTCGTTAAATGTTTTAGTACGAGTATTAAAGCACTCTTCATATGATAGAATTTGTAAGTGTTGTTTAATATATGACAAGTTTCTATAATAAATTTTAGGCCTGTGCGATTAATCGAAAATGTCGATTCGGGTCGATTCGGTAAAAGAATCGAAACCCGACCCGACTTACAGCTAAAAAATTTATATTCTTCGATTCGCTAACTGCAACCTGTCGAGACGATAAACTGGCACTACCCCAAAACCATGGAATGTCAAAACCGTGGAATAACAATTGAAAAAATAAATATATATATATATATAAAACTATAGTATTTGTCAGTTACCATTACTTATTTGGACTATAGTGGATTTAATTTTCCTAGAAGAGTTCCTTGTTCCAAGCACGGTCTGTGTGTATCATATATATATATATATATATATATATATATATATATATATATATATGTTATAATTATAACATTATAACATATATATATATGTAAAGAACGACGCTTGTATAGGAGAATATTCCGCGCAAGATGAGGAGGGAGAACGAAACAAATGAAAAAATGAGGTAACCACCCGGGAATCGAACCCGGGATCTTCCGATTGCCGGTCAGATATGATAACCATTACACCATGGGCCTCACTCGATCAAATGCCGTAATTCTCCTACATACGCGCAGAGGTGCCCCCTTGGGCATTGGTTTCTGCGCGTATGTAGGAGAATTACGGCATTTGATCGAGTGAGGCCCATGGTGTAATAGTTATCATATCTGACCGGCAATCGGAAGATCCCGGGTTCGATTCCCGGGTGGTTACCTCATTTTTTCATTTGTTTCGTTCTCCCTCCTCATCTTGCGCGGAATATTCTCCTATACAAGCGTCGTTCTTTACGTTAATTATACTGCGTGTTTGCAGTTAAAATGTATATTATATATATATATATATTATATATATATATATATGATACACAGACCGTGCATGGAACAAGGAACTCTTCTAGGAAAATTAAATCCACTATAGTCCGAATAAGTAATGGTAACTGACAAATACTATAGTTTTTTTCTTTTTCATGATGCTAGCCCGACGTGGCCTAGCCTTGAAAAGTGGACGCTCAATTCTGCCAGTTGAGGTTTAAGTTTTAGTTTTTGGCTAAAAATATAATGGTTACCCCTTTTCTTTGATGTATTCAATCTGACGTGAAGGCAGCGAATCTTTTGCTTGTATTGAGGTTCTAAATGTAGCTGGGCTAGGCTGCTTTAAACCCTAGATCCTGTCCCAAAGCTGGATCCTATCTGCTTTGCAGATAGCTGGTGAGGGAAGCTATATTTTTGGGACCTCTTTGCGAGTGACCCGTTGCCCACGTCGGGCTAGCATCATGAAAAAGAAAAAACTATAGTATTTGTCAGTTACCATTACTTATTCGGACTATAGTGGATTTAATTTTCCTAGAAGAGTTCCTTGTTCCATGCACGGTCTGTGTGTATCATAAAAAACTTCAGGGAACCATTCTGAGTTCATTCCCATATATATATATATATATATATATATATATATAATAACGTTATAAAATTATAAAATAGTTGGATATTTGAGAAATTACACTTTTATAAAGATCTGAGTGCACTCAATGCGCATGGTCAGCTTTTGATTTTGTGCTGTCACAGAATCACGTGCGCGCACCTTGCGGTGTGACAAATTTGGACCAGTTCTTTGGGTTCAGTTGTTTATTACGCTTTTCAGTATGTTGTTGCTGCTGCATGTATGTTGTTCTGTTGGTGCTTGTGCATGTAAATTGTAAAGTATAGGTGAGTGCAGTGCACAGTCGCAGTCGAATCGAATCGAGAATCGAAAACAAGTGGCCGAATCAAATCGAAAATCGAATCGAAATAAAAATATCCAAATCGCACACCCTTAATAATAATTATTATATTGCTTAAAATATGCAAAGTAAAATACTTCTTGCCGACTACTTATAATTTTTTAAGTTTTGCTCTCTTAAAAAAAAATAGGGGAAGAATCCTGACCTAGACAAATACCTTCACTATATAGTTTTCTTCATTTAAATTTGAAAGTACAGTAAAATAAACAAAAATAATAAATTTATATGCAAAAATATGTTCAATTCGGCAATATTATTGTGTACTGTCATCTTCCAAAATTCTTCACTGTTTTTTTATTTTAACGATTCAGTTAAAGTGTTTAGAATGGTGAGTAGCTGAGAGCCTTTTCTTTGATATTTTGTCAATCATTCAGAGAATCATACGTGGATTTTCATTTATTTCACTCAAAGAGTTTGAATACATCTGTTAATTTTTGAAGTGGTGTAGTTCGGATGTGGACTTAAAAGTTAATATTAATCAGTTTGGGACAAAAGCTCAAATTCCACAACATGGTTCAGAGCGGGTATCAGATTTAAAAACCCGCACATTTGGATTTGTTATAGATCAGTAGTATAGCCGAAAAAAGGGGAGAGTGCAAGAATGTTGCAAGTGATTACGTAATGTTGCAAAGGGGGGTGGGGTGTTGCGAAGGGGGTGGGGGTGTTGCAAAGAAATCCCCCCAAAGGGCCCTTTGTTGCAAACCGGGGTTGCAAGGGCATGCAACTTGGAGGCGGAGTTCTCCCCCAAGCTATTCCCCCCAAAGGGCCAGAAAGGAGGAGAGAAAGGAGGAGAGGTGTTCACCTGGCAGGAGCCAAGTGCATATTAAGACTTCAGCCGAGTAGGCGTTGTTTTATAGGCTCCTAATCAGCCAGTTGGCTGAATCAGCCAGTTGACTGAGCCAAGGGGGGGAGTGGTACACCTGAAGGAGAGAGAGAGAGTAGTTGCCTTTGATTGCAAGGCATGCAACTTGGAGGCGGAGTTCTCCCCCAAGCTATTTTCGTTTACCTAAC
>JAJOZX010001470.1:792500-812500 GCA_023014485.1 Bathynomus jamesi
AGAAATTTTACAATAATAGGGTCACTCCAGGGTTGAGTACCGAGTGGATCAAAATAGTACAGGCGCTGTCTATTTTTAAAATAGACAGCGATCCAATGAATCCCTTCATTACCGATGACATCTGTGTTCACAATAAGACTACCGCATTCTCGCGTACTTGGCAAACTCAATGTTTCATTCTTCGCAAACACGCCGATAAATTTGGAACGTGTGACTCGTTCCATTACTTTCTGAAGTGTATTAGCATCCATTTTAAAAGTCAGTGATAACGCTCCTAAATCTATCTACTTCTATTAGGGCTTGCGATTCGAGATATACTAGTACACTAATAGGAGCGTCTATAGGCTTGGCGAATTCCAGCCGCACTGAGATATTTCCGCTCTGCTGTGGGGTTAAATGGGTATTTACGCTAGCAGATAAGTCAGGTGTAATGTCAAACGGATAAAGGTTAAATTGATCAATGAATTCTTCCTGCGTTACCCATTACCAAGCTCATCACAATCACCTGCAATATGGGTCAGATTACTATAGACTCTGGCACAAAGAGGTAACACAGCGTCTGATGAATAGTCCGTACCCATTGTTCGACCCAAAGCAGTGCCATTAACGTATAGAGTTATATTTTTAAGTCTGAAATTCTCGAATTTAAAGGCACTCTTTTTATATTTTCCATTCACCGAAGCATGGTCCTGCATACCGATTAATATCCTTTAAGGAAGATTTCCCAGGGCAATGTTTTCTATCTGCTTCGATGCCAACCCTGCAGGAACCGTATATAGTTTGATTTGCACTCTGTTAATAGGATATTTCACTGTAGCGTTTAGTAAATTTTTATCAATTTCTAGTTGTTTTGGTGAACTTAATTTCACTCGCCGTACGCGGAGGTATGTGTCCATAATGTGAACCACAACGGGCTTTGCACCCTCTTCTTGATCAGCATCCAGATTTAAGCAGATCTCAGGACTCGTGCGGGGTGAGCTTTATTTTCATATCCACCACGTTGACAAGCAACTTTTCCTGGAAAGTGAAATCTGTGTGCAAGCGTCCAAAACACTCGTATATTTTCTTTTTAGAATTTTTAAATTTGTCCTTTATACTATTTTCATCTTTAGTTTGATAATATCCCTCGGCACTTAAAAAGGTAGCCTTCGCTTCTTTGGAAAAGTTGAGGACATTTTCCAAATAGGCTCGTAGATGATAGTACCCCGTGCCTGCCGATATGTTGGTCTGATTTAAATATACGTCACACTGGTTAAATATGGAGTGCAGAAAGTTTGTTTCAGGGTATACAGCATATTTGTCATCGCAGACCGTTCCATCAGAATGGGCTATACGTAGCTTAGTGTACATGTGCACACAGCTTGGATCAAAAAAGTAAGGGCCTGAGCTGGGTATCACGAATTCTATAGGTGCACTCGGGGAACTAATTGTGTTTAAAGGGTTAATTGTAATAAAGTCACTGTGCTCAATAGAAACTTGGGTTGGAGGCAGCTCAAAAAGGGACAGCTCCGATTTACAGCATTGTGAACTACATGGGTGGATGAAGCGTGCCATGGCGAAATAGTGACTCCTCTCTCGACAAGTGGTAAACAAACTATGATTCATGAGATCAATGTCCTTAGCTTATATCAGTCAAAAAAGCGGTCAACCATAGGTTTCATTCGCTTACAGCACTTCTTTTTTGATAGCCTTTTACGTTTAATACCACGTGACCCCTTCTTCTTCCGGGCAGCCCTCTTTTCTTCTTCCCGCCACACGCATTTTTCTCTTTGCATCTTTGATGATTTCGTCCCGTGTACGCTTTAAATGTTTTTTTAGAGCTTCTTTAGGTTAGCCCCGGCCAATATGTCTTCTGCAGTGTTAATACCTGATTGTAGCGCTTTCCTTCCGAGGTATCTGGCCCCCTCTTCAGCAAAGGAACAGCCGTACGTAGTATGGATGAAAAAATGGACCCAAGTCCACTACCGCGCTGGTATCTCACCCCTCGATAGACGGTGAAAGGCTTTCTATCCATTATAACTCAGTGCGTCGAAAGTGTAGCTTCACTGTTAAGCTCCCGTTACCGAATGGGAAGTTTTCACCCTCAATCGTTCTTATATATTGAGATATTGGTTATTAAATTAGTTGCGACATTCACATAATGGGGTCTGTCATATGTAATACTCAAAACTCATTCCTCTATGGTTGGGGATGTGAGCAATGCGCAGCAGGCGTGCCTGGTATCCCCAACAAACTGGTGCTCCACTATATTACTGTAAATATAGCACATGTCTGGGGACCTTTCAGCCAATTTCTCCATCTTCAATTGATACATTAATCTGGACAAGTCATGCTGTCTCGTGAAATGTGTCTCTTTGGAAGACTGCGCTATATCGGCCATTGGTTAGAATTTGGAACTTTCTATGGTCTTTAATACGTCTGTTAGTCTTTGATTTTAGGATTAGTGTATGTGCAGGGTTTTTTACGATTTCGTATACTAAATCATTCGTAAGGTTTGAGTTTCTTAAACTTACGTTTAAGCCTCTCACAACATCCTCGGCCGAACCATATTGACCCGGTCCTAGTCTTACTTCTGTACTGTAATACCGTGCAACCTTAGTCCGAGCGATACGCATAGTTTCATCCATAGCTACCCCAGCTTTTTCACACTCGTCAATGTCTCTAAGAATCGTAAAAACGGTTTTCTTATGTTCAATATTTAAAAAGATGGTGTCCAGCTGAATTTCGCATATCCCCACCTCATACGAATCACGACCCAATTCAATGTGCTTGTGGAGCTCTGTTACAAAGTTGGCTAGTGTGTTGTTAGGGTGTACAGACAGGGACGAGGAGGACGGGAGTGTGACGTAGAAATGGTTAGGAGCCATGTTGCATACTACTTAAGCTTCATTATTGCATCAGCTTTATATAGGTGTTGAAGCTTTCTGGGTACCCTAGCCATTTCACCAGGTACATTTTTCTCTTTCCTGAACCTTTGCTTCCTAAAATTTTCTCAATTTTAAACACATTTTTTCCTAATTAAACGCAACTTTCTGCAATTCCTCGGGGTAAAAGCCTCCTGAGATTTCTTCCCCATTCAAATCTTCAATGTAATACATCATTATCTCACCTTTAGGTCTCATAGCCCTAACTTTAAAAATCTCGCGTGTCCATCCTTGCTCAAAACCCTTTGCGAATTTATTCCCCGAACGCGACAGCCTTACATAATCATTGATTTTGAAGCGCGCAGAGGTGGTGGTGGTGGTGATCCATCTCTTCTCGGGAGCGTACCTCTTTCTAAAACTTCGTTAGGTGTTGTCCCAATCGTGCGATGTGTGAGCGGTTGTAGGATGATGCCAATTATTCCAGAATGTCTAGAAATCTGTATGTGTTTTTATGTGTAAAATAACGGTGCATGCGTTCCTTTATGGTGCGCTGAACTCTTTCAGCTAAGAAGCCTTATGTATAGAATTGGTTGTGTAATAGCTGATATTAAACTCTGTCAACATGTTCTGAAAAGCACGGCCTATAAATTCCTTCCCCATATCCGTACAAAAATAGCCAGGAACCCTGTTTTCTTTTAACATTAGCGTTTTGGTGGCTTTAGCATCTGTTTCAGGTGATTTATTTTTCAGAGGAACTAGCCACAGATATCTAGAGAATACGTCTATTATGAATAGAATGTAGCGGTAACCATCGTTATACACAGAATATCTTTGCATGTCTGTTAAATCTGCTTGCCAAATAGAATCAATCGAGGAAGCCACTGTCTTGGCTGTTTTAAACCTTTTTCTCACAGGCTTATGAAGCGTATAAGCGTCCTGCTCCCTCAAAAATCTTTCAACATCTTTTTTCCTACTCCGTAAACACTTCTGTACAGTCTATCTACGCCGCCGTAAGAGGATGGGTTAGAAATGTCATAATAGCGTTTAGTTAATACGTTAGCCATTTGCGTATTTTAGAGGCACGTGGGTAGGGTTGTTTTAACCTCTTCTTGCTCCTCTTCAGAGGTGTTACCGCCGGGGGTGACGGCGCCTTCAATTGTATCACATGCGTTGCATGTTCCAAGTCTTTTAACCTGTTCAGATTTCCTATCAACGTTTTAGGGACATTTATTTGTTGTAGTCTTGCTTTAATATGCTTCCATCCTGATGGCGATGGCCAATCCCACTTTCTCACCAGATCATGGACAATGTCTACGATATTCGATCCCTGTACCTTTGATCCTTCCACAATGATCTCGCTGTATCGGTCCATTGTATGGCTGGATCCTCATTCAATAGATTATAAAGACTTAAGCCTTACTCATCAATGTATGTGAGGAGGGTGCTTTTTAATACATGTTCGATATGTTGTGTGGCTAATCTTTTTGGTTGGTCAGCTGTATCGTCGGGCTCAGATCCTATGTCGCCATGTCCATCGTCCCCCGTGCTGTGCCTAATAACCACAGGAATCTCTGTAGGGCTCTTATAATTTTCGTACTCGTGAAGAAATTTCTGCAGAGCTTCTTGGTATAAGATTCTTTTCTCATCAGGTGTTTTTTCACTGTTTAATAGGGCTAGCAATTCGCTTTCCATTCTTTTAAGTCTGCTTTTACGGGGATCTAGATCCGTGTCTGGATTCCTTTGCAGTGAAGCGTACACCTCGTGGGGAATCACTACCACTTTCTTCATTATATTAATCTAGTCAGTAAAGGACCCAAAACTGAAAATAAGATGGGGAGAAATGACCCTCCTGTTTGTACAATAATTCGTTTTTTCTTCGCTACAGTTTGACTTTTACGAGCGAGTGCACGTATTATGTTCTTGTAGCGGCGTAGGCGAGCCTTCTGAGGGGTTTTCATTGATACATTGCAATTTATAACGTTAAGACAGATTTCACAGATGCATTTTAAAAAGTCGGCGTCGATATTTTTAATAAACATCTGCTGCATTGCCCGGGGCAGTCGATGATAGATTTTTATTAATTCACGGTATTTCTTTAGTCTCTTTGTCATTCTGGAATATACACCGTTTCAGGCTCGTTTGGAAATATATTCGTTCGTAGAAGCACTCTAAACGTGTTTCGCGGATGAAGGTCGCAAAGCAAATATCCGTAACGCGTGCTTGTAGCTTCTTTATAAACTTCCAAAAACTCCTTACGCTGATTCGGGAACATTTGATTGGCTAATACCCCAATTTGTGATACATCTCTACGTTGCGCGAATAAGACTAGATATTGCGTATTTAACGACACATCGCGCATGTATCTATTTTTGAAAAATAGATTCTGATTGATGAAGAACACGCTTATGAGATGGTGGGAGAATACTGTAAATGTCTCGGCAAACGTTTTATCCATCTCCAACATGAGATCGTCAATTACAATGATTGTATGTTCATTTCCCTTTAACGAATTAACGTCATATACGCCTTTGTGGAACAAAATATCATCTTGGTACTCGTTGAACACTGATTGATACGTCGAATAGCACCATATAACTTTATGCACAAATTTCGAGAACATCTCTCCCTTTTCTTTAATGATTTTAAGCATAAACACAGTTTTACCACATCCTGTAGGTCCAGATATAATACATGTGGATGGACTCGTGAATCTGAATTTTTCTACAGAGTCCATTTCTAACACGTCACACTCCTAAGTGGGTCATTTACAAAATATTACAAATTTTGAGTGCTGTTCCTTATATTTTGCTTTCTTCTCCCACAGAACCGTGAATGACGATGAGGTAGAGCATCCCATCATTGACATTACGGATGACCTCGACGACAGTGTAGTTGTGATCTCCTCCCCTGCCAACGAACCCTCACCAGCGATACCGGTAGCACGTCCAAAGCGGAGGTGTGAGAACCCCACGTCAGGTATAAAGCGACCGAAATACGCGCCTGTTGCACCAGTAATAGATCCCCAACCCTCAACCTCTTACGCAACAAGCCCCCCAGCAGCACCTCCCGCTAATATATCCCCTTATTCATCCGCCACAGTTGCCCCCCGTTCTGTTAAGTCTACAATAATAGATCCCCAACCATCAACCTCCTACGCAACAGGCCCCCCATCAGCACCTTCCGCTAATATACCCCTAATTCATCCGTCACAGTTGCCCCCCGTTCTGTTGAGGATGTATAACGATCGAATTGGTGCGATCCGCAGCCCCCACCCCAGCCTTGACTAGAAATCGGTATAGAGTCAGGGTCGACCCTAGAGCCATGTATAGCAATGGAATTGAGCGCGGGCTACGCCGGGTTGTACAGCGTATTGTAGAGTTTGCTCTTCAGAATCGCGACGAGCGTGAAGTCAGGACGAGTCTGTCCTTTGGATTCGGGTCAGATGACGGTGATGTAGACGATTATTGGGTGATAGTGCCATTTAGACGTTTGGCGGCTGAAGATGTAGAATATATATTAGGACGTATAATGCAAGCCGCCCAAAGTAGTATAGCCTTCAATATGGACAACTTCACGGTAAATATTGACCGTGTATTCCGTGTTGCGGGTCATAGTGCCATACCGTATACTCTTAACTTCAATTCTCCGACTATTTACCGAAAGCATATAAACGTCGATCGTGGTTGCGGCTTTATAGCAGTACTTTAGCACGTATGTTTACTGTACAAAATACACGGACTCAAAAATTTGGCTGCCTACGGTCGTGGAGCGTGCCCGTAAACTAGCTGTAGACTGTGAACTTGAATTTGACTGTAATATGGGTCCTGAAGAGCTGAGAAGGGTAGAACAGGAAATGAATGTCCGCATAGTTGTATTTGGGTTGGATGATCGTCGTAGGACTGTGTGTTTTTAAAAGCTGTGTGAGAGATCGTACAAGACCCCTACTTATTTTAGGATTGTCAGGGACAACGTATCTCCCCATCCGTAATATAAGGTGTAAGCCGTGTAGTTGAAGCTGAGAAGAGAGACTGTGATGTGTGTAGACGCACATTTTTCAATAATAGCTGTTTTGATTTCCATAAATCAATTGGCACGTGCAGGAAAATGAGAATCTGTGAATGTGGTATGTTTCACACAATGGATAATTGGGGGAAATTTAAGCACAAGTGTGACGTAATTCACTGTCCTACATGCCAGGAGGAATATAAGGCGGATGGAGTAAAGCATGTATGTTATATGAAAGATGCTAAGCCTAAAAATAACCCTTGTATAACTGTATACTACGATATAGAAACATATACGAACGCTGAAACCAAAGAGGTAATTCCACATTTACTTGTGAGCCAGACCATCTGTGATGAGTGTATGGGTATCGAATGTGACGAGTGCCCCAAATGCGGTAAACGGACAAACGTTTTTAAAACGAATGTCCGCGATAGTCCTGTGAAACTATTTGTGTCCTATATTGTCAAGTTAGCCGACAAGTTCAAAAAAATGACTGTGTATATTCTCGCCCATAACGGGGCAAAGTTTGACACGCAGTTCCTTTATAAGGAGTTGCTTGAACACGAATCCTCTGAGATATTTACAGGTGATCCATTGAAAAGAGGCAACAAATTAATACAGATGCAGATAAGAGGCAATGTACAATTTAAAGATACTTTATTATTCACACCTTGTAAATTAGCAAAGCTACCCAAGGTGATGGGAGTAGCAGCTGAAGTTTCCAAAGGATACTTCCCTTACACTTTCCTCACCAGCGAGACTTTAAACTACGTAGGCCCACCACCCCCAAACATTATTTTGACTGTATGGATGAACGTGAAGACTTTGATCGATACTACGACAGTTTTAATGAAAGTAACCCTTATAATATAGCTGATGAATGTGAGCGTTATTGCGTGAATGATGTGCGCGTGCTTAGAGTATGTTTCCAGGCCTTTAGAAGGATGTACATAGCCCGTTTCAAATGCGATCCACTGCAAGTCGCAACCACCATCGCATCATTATGTTTTACGGTGTTCAAGAATAACTTCATGCCTAAAGACACCTTAGCCATTATTCACCGAAACAACCCCCGCAGTTACGGACACAAGGCTATTTACTGGCTCATACACCTACAGCAACAGACAGGTGTATACATAAAGCACGCCCGCAACACGGGTGAAGTACCCATTAAGATTAATGGACGTGTTTTTTGGGTTGATGGGTTAAGTGAAAACCGTGTCACTGGTGTGAAGACTGTGTACTCCTTTAACGGTTGCTGGTGGCATGGATGCCCCCGTCCTGAGTGCGGAATCGCCGGAGATATCCACGGTATCTCCTGCCGACTGTCTTGCATGGACCCGCACCCGCGATCAACTTATAGGATCACAGTTCACTCACAAAGTCTTGTGGGAGCATGAATATGATGCACGGATGGAGACAGACGAGGTGTACCGTGAGGAAATAAACACGATCAAGCGTTCAATGGTGCTGGATCCTCTCAAATGTGGTGATAGCTTGTTTGGAGGACGTACAAATCCATTCAGACTATACTTTCCACCTACGGAGGGCGTGAAGCTCCATTACTACGATTTCTGTTCTTTATACCCATACGTGATGAAGACAATCCGTACCCCGTGGGCGCTCCTGAGAAACTGGTGGGACCTACCTACCCTCCATCAATGAATTTTCAAAAATTTGAATGATCGTTACTTTGGGCTCTCTTTCGTAGACGTACTCCCCCCACGCAATTTATGGATGCCGATCTTACCTGTCGTTATCGACGACAAGCTCATGTTTCCCCTGTGCGTGAAGTGCGCGGAAGAGGATAACGGCGATTGTAACCATATACCCCACCAGCGTAAGATCAGAGGCGTATATACAAGTCCTGAGCTGGCCCTAGCCGTACGCCATGGTTATAGAATACTGAAGATACATGAGGTGTGGAGGTTTCAGAAGCTACCCAACCTTTTCACACCATATATAAACGCCTTTTTGAAGGATAAGGTTGAGGCATCAGGGTATCCGCGAGGAGTTGATACCGAAGATGAAAAGTCTGCCTATATTCAACGTTACCGCGACCGCGAAGGTATACAACTTGATCGTGTCCAAATTGTAAAGAATCCTGGCAAGCGCTTTAGTGCAAAGTTGTGTCTAAACAGTCTATGGGGAAAATTTGCGCAGAATACCGGCAGGGAGCATTCATTTGGCACAAAGTTATAGCGATGTCTGGGATTATGCCAATGCTCCCGATAAAGAGGTCATGGAGATCGTGAATGTAGGTAATACTTACATAATAAAGTACAACAACACTGAATTTGCCACAGATACCTCAAGGGTTACAAACATACCTGTGGCCAGCTTCACAACAGCCTACGCCCGTATAAAACTTTGGGGTCTATTGCATTCTCTTGGGCGGAGAGTATTGTATGCCGATACAGATAGCGTGATATTCACAGAGAGGGAGGGTGAATACATGCCCGCTATTGGGGAGTTCCTCGGCGAGCTCACTGATGAGATCAAGGATGAGTATGGGGACAACGCATACGCCGACTCTTTTGTCTCAACAGGACCTAAGACTTATGGGGTACGGGTCAGGGTGGGGGAGGAAATGAAATATATCGTGAAGGCAAAGGGTATTACGCTCAACCATGCGAATCGGCGGGTTGTTAACTTTGAATCGTTGAAGGATCTAGTATGTTTGGACGATGATGAGGGCGAACAACCTCCCCAACTAATTGTAGGCACCCACAATTTTCGGGCGCAGAAGCTGGGGGGCGTGAAGGAACTTAGGGGTACGAAGGTGTGCCGTAACACCTATAGGAAACGTTACCAGTTACCTGGTACCTATGATACCGTACCCTTTGGATACCATAACGTTGATGCTTCTATTGTTAACTCACACGTATTTGTCTTGTATATAATCGTATCTATTGATTTATTACACGTATTTGTAAATATATATATAACTTGAATATCTCGTTTATTAAATCGTATTTGTAAATCTATGATTTATTACACGTATTATATATATATATATATAACTTGAATATCTCGTTTATTAAATCGTATTTGTAAATATATATATATATATATATATATATTTATTAAATATTATTAAATATATATAACTTGAATATCTCGTTTATTAAATAAATCATGTTTCAATTAGCGTTTCACTTTCTCCTGTGTGTGTGTGTGTGTGTGTGTGTGTGTGTGTGTGCGCAGGTGAAAGTTCTAAGCTCCGCCCACTGTAAGACCGTGAGTCATGCTACTATCTGGGAGTCCCTGCGTGGTCAGTCGACTGCAGTAAGCCCGAGAGATCAGACGTGTATTCAGATCAGACGTGTATTCAAATGGCTACCTTTAATATTGCTTGTACAACGTTTATGAAATGGTATTCAGCAAAGTGCCAGGATGTGGTGGATACCGAAAAACTTCCTATTCCTCCCTCCTATGCCTCTTTTAAAAACACATTGGATTGTGCGAAGTTCCAAGATGTACAAATACTCTACGGATGTTCTGGTGAGACCGTTGAAGGCTTTCGTTGCACAGACGATGTGCTGAAGTATACTGCAGAGCTAAACTTTATAAAGTCTCACATACACCGTGAAGTAAAAGAAACAACGCGTGCAGAAGAGAAGCAGCAGGTATGGATAATGAGTCTTGCGGATGGGTGGTGTGACAAGCGGTATTACGTCATGCTACACCATGTCGATTACTCATACCCTACGACTGAAAATGTGAATCTCGTGATCATGGACAATCTTAAGTATTTTTATCACTATATTAACGTATATCATGATGAGGTTCGTAGTGAGGTTGTGGCTAGCTGCCCTGCGTGAGTTTTTAACAGACTTTAGAGACGAGTATCGTTTGATGGGCAGAAAGGAAAAATATGACATATGTTCCTCTCAAATAGTGCGCCGGAGTGTGAAGATGTTTAGTAAAACATAAAATGTCCTAGTTCTTATCCTGAGGTAAAATGTCTGGTGCGTAGGCTGGTAGTGATGAAATTAATTCTTGTACCGGAAAAACAAATATGTACAACAATTCGGTACGACTCGCGGATCATACGAACAAGCCCATTCACGTATCATCGAGTCAGCCGCCCGTCGAACCGTTCCTGCCTACCTGCGTGCCTCACACGGCTCATAGTTATCTCAGAGCTTGAACCGAGTGGACGTGCGCTCCTCGAATACGATGGAACTTCCTTTGAGCAGCATTCTCAACGCCTCGTACGATGTGTCCGTGACGAAATCGTTGCGCGTGTTCAGGCGTAATTCCGGTACCGTTAGCTATGTACTGGAAACGGAATGTAGACAAACAAACAAACGGGTTTATTTAAGTGTCGAGGAGATGAATAGAATCTTCGTGATAGTTGAGAAGTGGAGTGAAGATCGTTATAAAATACCTGCTAACGTAGGTACAAGAAGAGAGCAGATTAGTGACGCACCCTCATACGCCGTTGTATGTACGTTGTGTATAAATAACGATCGGCCGTGCATTGATATACGGCTGATGTGGAAGAATGCTTCTGATAATAACGCTCTTGTTCCTACGCGAAACCGTTTCATCCTCGACAGAATGTTTGAAATCGTCGGATTCCGCAAGCTGAAACCTATATTAGACGCGCGTGTTACGGATATGCTTTATTTTGATACAGTACTTGAATACGCATACACCGCTCTGCTCGATGGGTTTACCGAGTGTAGGGCTGGTGAGAATGGTCTAGTGCTGGACGTTTATTTAAAAAGTTTAGACTCTTTGAAATACCATGAACTTTGGTACAAAGCAATTGATCGGTACAAGGCTGAGCTCACCTACACCGTTCACCCTGAAGAACTATTTCTTTATATAACGCGCAGTTGTCGTAACGATTTAGAAGATTATTTCAATTGCCGCTATGTTGAGTGAGTTCACGATTGAAAAGCTCGAGTCGGTAGAAATAAACCCTCGATTGGAAAAGCGTGTTTATAAACTTGTGTTTAATAATGTAGCTAACGATGAACTCTTTGTGCGTGCTTTTGATTGTATTCTAGACGTATTTAAAGATGACTTACCAACCGGTTGTAAAGTGGGAACAAAAATAGTACTGAACGATATGAAAGCCCTTCATATCGAATACAGGTTTCCCTATACTTTAAGCGGTGAAATATTATTAAGCCGCATATACTGCGTAATGCAGAGCAATAATGATGTAATTGTAAACTCGATTAAGCGAGTTTAGTATTTTGAAAAAAAGTGAAATGTATTTATATATTTTGCGTGATATTTCTCCTGTACTGTTATGATTATATGCATATTTCTATTATTATTGAAATGTATTTATATATTTTGCGTGATATTTCCCTGTACTGTTATGATTATATGCATATTTCTATTATTATTGAAATGTATATTTATTTCTATTTGAAATGTATTTATTTATATATATCTCCATAATTGTGTGTATATATTTCCTGTACTGTTATGATTATATGCATATTCCTCAATTATTATTGAAATGTATATTTATTTTCTATATATTTATAATAAACAGAATGATGCAATGTTGTTTTACTTAATTATATCATGTTACGCCTTCTAAACCTACTACCGGTATTCTAAACCAACTTTTAAGAAATATAATAATGTATACAATGGTATCTGGCAATGCTAAAAAGTGGTATCTGGCAACTCAAGCCATTTACGCCTTCTAAGCCAACTGGCTGATTAGGAGTCTATAATAATGTATACAATGGTATCTGGCAATGCTAAAAAGTGGTATCTGGTAACTCAAGCCATTTACGCCTTCTAAGCCAACTGGCTGATTAGGAGTCTATAATAATGTATACAATGGTATCTGGCAATGCTAAAAAGTGGTATCTGGCAACTCAGTCTTCGATTAGAATTAAATATATAGCACAAACTGAATACATGGCGCTATCCGGCAACTCAAGCCATTTACGCCTTCTAAGCCAACTGGCTGATTAGGAGTCTATAATAATGTATACAATGGTATCTGGCAATGCTAAAAAGTGGTATCTGGCAACTCAGTCTTCGATTAGAATTAAATATATAGCACAAACTGAATACATGGCGCTATCTGGCAACTCAAGCCATTTACGCCTTCTAAGCCAACTGGCTGAGCCTATAAGACAACGCCTACTCGGCTGAAGTCTTAATATACACTTGGCTCCTGCCAGGTGAACACCTCTCCTCCTTTCTCACCTCCTTCTTTCTCTTGGGGGATAACGCCGCCTCCAAGTTTTCCTTGTTGCACCTGCAGCATCCCCCCTTTGAGGTAATTTTTCTTGCAACACCCCACCCCCCTTTGCAACAACCCACACACCCCTTTGCAACAACCCACACACCCCTTTGCAACATTACGTAATCACTTGCAACATTCTTGCACTCTCCCCTTTTGCGGCTATACTACTTAGATCTAATAATTCTAATAATTCGAAACCATGAGGGCCTCTAAAATATATAGTATATATATGGGATTGAGCTCAGAATGGTCCCCTGGGATCTTTCATGTGTATATATATACCGTATATATATATATAATATATATATATATTTATAACTTATAATAACAAGTTCTAAAAACTAGTCAGTAGTATTTTAACGCTGATAGGAATACTGTATAATGCCTGTAACTTTGTAAGTAAACCCTAATTATTTTCATTTAACTTTCTCCAGTCGTTATTTACCTCCATTGTGGACGAGCCGTTTTCATTATAAGCCTCGCAAATGAAGGTATATGAGGTGGTGGGCATCAATTCCCTCGGAATGGTGGGCTTGACTAACAACACCCCTTCCTGAACGGCCAATTTTATTCCTCTCATATTATACTCCTCCCCGTCTAAGGGCACGAGCTCGTTGTTCCTCCCGTTTTTTGTAAACCACCTGTAATAAATAACATAAACACTATATTAGAACCATATGACTGTCTCTTAATAATTTATCGTGTTTATTTATAAATTATAATTCTTATCATTAGCAGTTATTGAGAAAGTATCTCATTCGTTGAGAAGATAAAATTAAGAATCAGATTATTTTGACTGAAAAATAATACATAATTCAATTCACAGCATCAGAGAAACAAATCTGAAATGCACTTGGGCGATACCATTTCCTATTACGGGGCAGGAAAGGTGATATAATACACGGGAATAAATCCAATTTTAGTGCCAGGATTGTTTCATTCGGCCATTTTTCTTTCTCAGGAAATACTAATCATAAATTTAAATTTTTTAACTTTCAGAATAAGTTTTTATGTCAATAAAATATGGAGTTTTATTCTCTTGAAAGGAATAAAATCGTAATTAGAATAATTAGAAGACAGTTATGTTTAAAGTGACAGCATACAGTATTTTCAAATTTGAAAAGAATGATAATGTTTTTTACATTAAGCATATTAGAAATAGAGGTAAATAGTGTATTAATAAATGTGTATATAATTCTGTGTATATATATTCAATGTTTCTATACAAGAGACTTCTTAATACAATACAGTAATTGCTTCATGAGTTGTTGTCACGCATAATGTAAATTACTCAGATTTTTCTTAATAGTTATCAAGAACAAGATACTAGAAAGTATTCATATGTTTATAAATCTATACTTTGAGAGGGGTTGAATACAGGTCGACTCTGAACATTTGTTCAAACCCAACCAAAAGTCAACTATAACCTGTCTGCCATTGTAAACTTATTCCTGTGTCTATACCTGCACTGATCTCTGTACTTATATTTCGGGAAAAGGGAAAGAAAAAAACATTAGTTAAATATTTTGTGTTTTTGAAAATACCTTTGTTCCTTTAATTATTTCAGATTTCAATACTGTTTCTATGTATGTGCATAGAGTAATTACGTTAGTTGCACAAACAAAGCCTCAACCTTCTTTCTACGACGAGAATTATTGATTTTATATAATTTTCTTTAAACCCTGCTTATTAAAAACAAACAAATGAACACTAATTTTGGATCTTTTCAGTTTTATGAACTAAAAATTTTAAATAAAAATACATTTTTCTAGTGTAGTTTTATCCGCTAATTTCAAAAATAACATTTTGGAGAAACAAAAAAAATATAATAGTTTAAATTTATTTATTGTTGGTGTAAAGAGTACACAAGCGTCAAGTTTTGCGAAAATAAACTTGATACGAGTCATCCTACTGTGGTTGATTACAACAACTTTTTAAGAGAGGTAAGTTACCTAGATGATAAACTAAACTAATCTTAACTATACCTAACCTAACTTAACCTAACCTAACACAACCAGCCTAACTTAACCAACCTAACCTAACACAACCAAACCTAACCTAACATATGATAAACGCCATTGTGGAACCCACAGGAAAATGATTGACTGGTATCTTTGCGAATTCGTTTGGCGTCGCAGGAACGAAAATGAAGATCTGTTTAAGAAAATTCTGCACCATATTTCTAACTTTTCAGTTGAAAAAAAGAATAGTACTTTAAAGGCAAATTTTTATAATTTCTTTTCGTTTCTCAAAAAAAATAATAGTATTTTTTAAATTAGCGGATAAAACTACTCTAGAAAAATGTATTTTTATTTAAAATTTTACAGTTCATAAAACTGAAAAGACCTAATTTTAAGACCGTTTTTACCATTTTTTACTCATAGTAATGGCAAAAAAGGGGTTATATGAAGTGGCATTTTCATTTAGAGCGAAATAGGAGTAGTTTCAGAAAGATTTTGATGGACCAACGGTTATCTCCAAAATTCCTCTTCACAGACTTTTGGATTAAATTGGGGAATGACTGTATAAAGCTTTTTAGAATAAAATTAATAAGAAACAGAATTAGTGGAATTTTTGTGATTCGGTTATGATGTCAGAATTTTAACGGCAAAAAAATAAGAGCTTTTTTCGACATCATCTAAGGCCGTCATTCCCGTCTTCATCCCAGAATTTTCCATTTCACTCATGGGTTAAGTTAGGTTAGATTAACTCTGTAACTGTGATTCAAGAAATCTCAACTGCGGGCCACGAATCATTATGGAAATGCACGAAGTGCGAGGCAATCCTTTCCTCTTAAAAGTTAGCGATGTTTCAGTAAAACAAGCAACAACCAACATATCGAATATTTACTAATAAATATTGCTAGTATTAGTGGTGTTCCAGTCTATCGAATCGTTGAGAGTGAGGAAATGAAAGAGGAAAAGTCCCATCTTCCATTCGGTGACCCGAGAGATGACGCCGCCCCAAGTCCCCAAGAATGGGACACTCAACTAGGAAATACGCACATGGCTCTTTTCCATTAAAAACTCATGGGTAAGACATGTATGGCCAATTTGAAGGCGGGCAAGGAATGTTTCCCACTGTCAGGACAGGATGTACTTCCAGGGACAGACCGCAGTTATGCTAAAGCGCATCTTGTTGGGACTAACTATGGCATTCCAACGACGCAGACCGCTGCCCAAATCCCTGGAAGTGGGCAGCCATTCGCAAGGCGACAGGAAGCAGCGGACCTTGTGGAATGGTCCGCATCTTCATTCCTTCTAACGTCTACATGGGCAGGAGCCCAACAAAATCTTACCCGTGGATCACAATGACCAATTAAAAGCAACCTGTTTAAGCTATCTAAAACTAATGAATGGAAATGATTAAAAGAATCAACTACAAAATGAGCGAGGAGTGCCAGAAAGGTAAAAATGACCCGAAGAGCTAATAAAATCGCGAAATGCACCGTGTGAAAAATCGATGCAATGGCAGGTAAGCTGTCACTGCGGTGCGGATAAAAATAGGGGATCAATGAAAGAAAGCCACCCCCAGCCTTCTTTAGTTAGCTTTATAAGGCTAACTAACGAAAATATCACGACCTAACTTAACCAATCGTTAGGTTAACTGTACGCCCTTGACGATTGGCTACGTTAGGTCGTTATATTTTCGTTAGTTAGCCTTATAAAGCTAACTAAAGAAGACTGAGGGTGTCTGTCTTTCATTGACCCAAAATAGGAAAGACGGTTGCAACTGTGTCCGAATAGGGGGAAACAAGCTCTAAGAGGAGACGAAGTCCACCAATAGGGTGATCAGAATTGACACTCATGAAATACTAGCAGAAACCGACGGAACCGTGAGAAATACCACAGGCTCAGCTGGCATACGAGGAATCTGAAACGCACCGCCAAACAGTGGGGCCGGTAACCGAAAAGCTGGGAAAAACGAAGGTCACGGTCGTAAAGGGGAAACATATCTGTGCCTAAAGCATGTGTATAGGTGAATGAGTCCGGAAGCGGCTGGACTTTGTACCAACACCGAACGGGCAGCGACTGGAAACCGAAATCCAGAGGACCCTCCGGGCGTATGATGGACCTTAAGTGACTGGAGCTGAAGATGGAGGCGCAGGATTCTTTCAAACACCAACATCGGAAATTTGTCTCGTCAGTGCAAGGAACCCAGCGACCATACAGAAAGAGGTTCAGGTTCGAGTGATCTACTCGAGTTTGGCAGAAGTGCAGGACTATCGTTTTCGAAGTGAAGAAACGAAAACTATGCAAATCGCCCACCGAGACACACGATCCAGAGCGATCTGCAGGCGACGCTCACCACGACATCCTAGTAAAGGCAAAAAGAGATTGATAAGTCGTCCATATATAACGTGCTCGAGACCCAGGTGAAAACGCATACCGACACAATATCATATCGTTAATATCAATAGCAAAGACAGTGACACAAAGGACATTCTCCTGCGGCCCTTCCACTTGGAGAACAGAGCGGAAATGGTAGACCCCACCCGAACATAAAACATGCAGTACAACGAAAAGGACCTGGTGGCAAGGTTTTTTTTACATATTCTTCCTCGTCGACACACGCGCATGAGCCGACGAACTTCTTCAAAGATGGTTTTTTTTTTACTATTGTCAGAAGGGCAGGAAGAACACGTGGAAGGTTTGACACCAGAAGACGGGCGGGAAGAAGACGTGACAGGGACGGAAGGTTGTAGTAGCTGAGACATGTTAAAAAACGCTAGACATTCGTCGTCGATCTCTTTGATGGAAGCCAGAAAGACTGACTTCCTGAAGAAAAAGCGCCCTTGCGGGCATCAGTCACGTTTGATTTGAGTCACGTTTGAAGGGTGGAGAGCAAAATGGAAGAGAAGGAGGAAGAATGTGCCATATGGAAAAACATTAAATTCAGTTTCCTGTCACTCACCCACCACAGAGCCCAACAGGGGAAGGTCTTTCGCTGGAACCTTAGACCCCCCGACAACCCAAGGGGTACTGGGAGGAATACGCAGGTAACCTTAACAGCGTCTCATGGCAGCCACAGGACTGAAAGGGATGTCAACACTACTAATATCCACTTGATCCTCGCCTACGCATGACCAGCCCGTTGATTTAGCGGAACCACACTAAATCTTCCAATTTATATCTGTCTCCCACCACCAAAGAAGCGTGTTGCCCATCAAGGAGCCGCAGCTCCATGGGTCTTCATGCACGGCAAACGCATGGAAAGCCAGAAGATATTGTTCCTCGGTCACTAAGCCCGAGGGGTAGGGAAAGCACTTAGTCTCGTCTCTCCGTCGTGTCCCCACAACATGGGTAGCCCTATCCAGTACGGCTGTCTCACTCCTGGAGAATATACATTAGGGCGGCTCGTTTTTACACTTTTTTCGATATTTGATTGGGGGTAGTGCGGAAAAGTTGCGATTTGGAGAGAAAATAGTGTGTAAATTTTTTTTGATCTACGTCAATACCTTCCGGTGGCGGCGAGTCCTTAAAAATCGAAAAATAGGCCTAAAAACACATAAAATTTTTATATAATTTTATATAATGTTCATTGTTCAATGACTGCTATTAATTTATTCAAGTCTATAATAGTGTTCTCAGGGTTGTTTGCACAGAAATATACCGGAATTAACATTTGTATAACATCTTGTTAAAACTTGCTTTAAATCAATATTTTGGATATTTTAACGGCTAAGACGCCACCGGAAGTTATTAACAGATTGTGCTGAAATTTTTATTGTTTATTTTGTAAGTCTTTAAAACCATTTTCCAATCTACCCCGTTCAAAAATACTCACAAATATAATTAGGCATTTAGGCATATTTTTCGATTTTTAAGGACTCGCCGCCACCGGAAGGTATTGACGTAGATCAAAAAAATTTTACCCACTTTATTTTCTCTCCAAATCGCAACTTTTCCGCACTACCCCCAATCAAATATCGAAAAAAGTGTAAAAACGAGCCGCCCTAATATACATACATGTATTCACCCTAATGAAACATATCCAAAGTATCAACTAGTCCCCGAGCTTTTATCCTGTTGATAATATCAGGTTGTAACATAAGTTCTGTTCGATTAGAAAACGGACGATAGATAATATAGGGTGTTCCAGAAGTCATCACCCCATCTGAAGTAGCTGTAACCTTAATTTAATTATTGTTCTTTTGAATTTTTTTCCAGATTGTAGAAGATCAACCCCAATAATTTGAAGATGGAACACTACACTCCACAACATAATTCTAACATAATTCTAAATAAAATAAATTATTTCCACTTTCTACAGTAATTGTTGTTTTATTGGTTCAAAAGTTATAAGCAAAACAAATGGGGTGATGACTTTTGGAACACCCTTAGAATAACCTCAAGATAATGTGAAATAGTTTTAGAAATGTTGCAAAATACTAGCGGCGACAGGTTCGCACATGTTTTATCACGATACAGAATGACTTAGGTTAGTGTAGGATTAGGCTAATGAATATTTTCTCTGGTGTTTTTCGTACAGTTACAACGCCACCCCTACGATATTGCGTTAATTGTAGGAGATGGTTTGAGAAGTTCAGAAATGGAGACTTCAGTCTGAAAGATTATCAACGAACAGGACGACCAAATGAGTAGATAGAGAGTTGCTGAAAGCAACAGTGGAGGAAAACCCAACGGTAACTGTGAGAGAATTTGGCTTGCAACTCGACGTTAGCCATATGACCATTCATCGTCATTTGAAGCTGTTAGGAAAAGTAATGAAGGTTGGAAAATGGGTTTCGCATGATTTGTCACAAGCGAATCTTCAACATCGAATCGATATTTGCACATCACTGCATTCTCGGCAACTGCAGGCACCGTTTGTGAATCGGATCGTCACTGGGGATGAAAAATGGGTCCTCTATAACAATATTAAGCGTCGACATCAGT
>JAJOZX010001470.1:817500-884072 GCA_023014485.1 Bathynomus jamesi
CCTGCACAGCTCAAATCGTCCGCAGCATTTCTAAACACATTCTGGAGAACATTTGCGGGGTTATGTTATCTGCAGCAGTTCGTATACGTGTACGAAGTTTTCAAGACTCGTAAAAGGGGTTAAATCTGGGATATCTCGGCCAAGGGTCTGTTGCTCCGCGTCCGATCCAGCGATTTGGAAAACGTCCATTTAGATAATCCTGAACAATTTTGGCATAGTGACAAGGAGCACCATCATGTTCAGGATTATCTAAATCAGGGGGGGGGAAACCCTCGCCGCGGGCGAAATTTCGCCCACGAGCTAATTTCAATTCGCCCGCTTAGGTATTTATTATTACTAAAAATTATTTATGTACAGCCCAACAAATAGCTTTTAAAATACATCTTATATACAGCGTGTCCCAAAGAAAGTATACCCACTTTGTTCGATAATACCAGATATGAGGATAATAAATATACTACTTTTATATGTTTTTTAATAAAGAATTTTCTCCTGAATCTAATATGTAATTGTTTATTAAAATTGAAAAACAAAAAAGTTACAGATGTTTAAATTATAATTATTATTTTCGAGACTTCATGTGCGATATTCTAATATTTGCACGTATAACGAGATAAGTTGAAACGACGGCACTGTGCAAAACTTACAAAAAGAACGTCTGGAAGACGTCGAACATCTTAGATAAAGTGTCATTTAACATGGAATTTGTAAAATTTTTTGAATTAACTAATAATACAACATTTATGCTCAATATCAACACTAAACATAAGTATCTCAAACAGTCGGTTAAAATATTAGAAAATATCGCACATGAAGTCTCGAAAATAATAATTATAATTTAACATCTGTAACGTTTTTGTTCTTCAATTTTTAATAAAATAATTACATATTTAGATTCAGGAGAAAATTCTTTATTAAAGAACATATAAAAAGTAATATATTATTATCTCATAGCTGGTATTATCGAACAAAGGGTATACATTTCTTTTGGGACACGCTGTATAAGCTTAAAATTTGCCAGACGCCCGCGGAGGTGTTTATGTTATCGATTTTCGCCCTTGGTACTGAAAAGTTTCCCACCCCTGATCTAAATGGACGTTTTCCAATCGCTGGATCGGACGCGAAGCAAACAGACCTTGGCCAGCGAGATCACCAGATTTAACCCCTTTAGATTTCTTGCATGGGCTTATCAAATCGCACGTCTATCAGACGAAGATTACGAGTCTTGAAAACTTACGTAAAGTATACGAACTGCTGCAGATAACATAACCCTGCAAATGCTCAGAATGTGTTTAGAAATGCTGCGGAACGATTGAGCTGTGCAGGGATACTGATGGGCGTCACGTCGAATCCTACTCTTAATTATTTAATAAATGTTACCACTTTATCATTTTATGATTGAATTCCATATAATTTCCAAGTGCTTCACAAAAATAGATCCTGACTTTATGTACACCCTGTATAAAAGAGGAGATCGATCCGAGGCCAAAAACTATAGGCCAGTGTCGCTTACATATCTCACTAAAATATTTGAAAGAATAGTTAGACAGAAAATCTATGGCTTTTTGGAAACTCAGAAAAAATTAAATGATAACCAGCATGAGTTTCGGTCAGGGAGATCATGCCTATCACAACTAGTGGAACACTACAACAACATTATTGATGCACTTGAAAGTGGTGACAACTATGATGTAATATACACAGACTTTGACAAAGCGTTCGACAAGTGTGACCATGGAATCATAATACATAAACTGAAGTAGGGAAATGGATATATAATTTCCTTAGTGAGCGGCGGCAAGTCGTTACAGTACAAGGAGCATCTTCATCAGAATCAGAGGTCCTCAGCTCAGTACCACAAGGAACAGTATTAGCTCCACTACTCTTCATAATCATGCTACCTGACATAGATGTGGACGCTACCAGAGACAGCACAGTAACATCCTTTACCGATGACACAAAGATCAGTAGAAAAATAAGAAACCCAGAAGATATAGGATCTCTACAAACAGACATGAACAGAATCTACAAGTGGACGGAAGAAGTTTAACACTGAAGTTTAACACTGAGAAATTTCAGCTGTTACAGTACGGAAAAAGAGAGGACGTAATATCCATGGAATATTATACCCCAGATGGACAGGAAATTCAGAGAAATTCTAAAGCAAAAGACTTAGGAGTTGTAATGACTGATGATGCGAAATTTGAAACACAAAATGAGATAGCAGTAAACAGAGCAAAGAGAGTAACTGGGCAGATACTGAGAACCTTTAAACGAAGGGATAGGAATATAATGATTCCTCTACTGTAAAACACTGATCATACCCAAATTGCAATACTGCTCGGTCCTAACATGCCTATATAAAAAAGACATTAAACAACTAGAAGGGATTCAGAGAAACTTCACAGCCAAGATCAAGGGGCGCAAAGAACTAAACTACTGGGTAAGGTTACGCGAATTAAACCTATATTCACTGGAAAGGAGGAGAGATACACCATTATTTACACTTGGAAAATAATGGAGAAACTAGTCCCTAATCTTACTCTGAACCCTGTAACTCCCCAAACAACAGTGGAAAGTAGAAAAGGAAGACTGTGTCGTCTTCCCAAATTAACTAGACAGGGAACATGAAAGAAAATAGTTTTGCTGCGAGAGGACCAAAACTGTTTAATCAGCTACACAAACACCTAAGAAACACGAGTGGTGTTGCAGTGGACATCTTCAAAAGAAGATTAGACGCTTGGCTCAGAACAATTCCCGATGAGCCGGGCGTACCTGGCTATGTGAGGTGGAGAGTACAAGAAACCAACTCACTACTTCACCAGGCCAACTCGAGAGGAGGGGCGACAAGCTTGACCTTCGTGAAATGAGGAATCATCGCGCGGAACATTTGAAAGGTTGAAAGGAAAGGTATATATGTGGGTGCGTGTGTATATATATATATTTGTGTGTGTGTGGGGTGCGTATATATATATTATATATATATATATATATTAGGGTGATGCAAAAGTGGGGGAGTAAAATTTTTTTGTTTCAAATTTTTGAGATACCCTCTCATTTGGTTTGATTTGGTGGAAAAATGATCCTGGGGAAATTTCGGGTCAAAATTCGAATATTTGGAGGTCGCGCCCACCATTTGAAAATTTGCTGATTTTCATGACACCCAGGAGGTACAGCAAGCGTCACGTTACTTTTTTTTGAGTGGAAGTTCCCAAGGAGGCCTATCATACCACCTTCCTCTTTTCCATTTGTTCATAAAACAGATACAATATAATAGATATTTACTATAGATACATAGAATGGATATACTCGTAAATTTTACTGTTGCGTCAAAGATACGAGAGTTTTCTTAGTTTTGTCCGGAAGCTTCTTCCGATAATTTGATACAACTTGCAGTAGATATTGCTTCTGTTGTTCATCATTGGTAATTAATTTGTTATAATCTTCAATCAATTTCACTCCTCTTTCAGCAATATCATTAACAACTTTCATGTGATTCACTACGTTCTTTGCAACCCAATAACTCTCATCGAGAAGCCAATCTTCTACTGGTTTGCTCAAGAACGTTGAAGACAATCCGAGTATACTGAAGAAGGACTTTGTGTTAGCAGTTACAAAATCTTCAAGCTGCTTATTGTCAATAGTTTTGATGTCTATTTGTGTCTTCTTTGGAGGATCTGGCTCCGAAGATTTTGTAAGAGCCTCCTTCATTTTTCTTTTGGTGTCAAAGCTGATTTTATCATCAAAGAAAGCCAATGCGATCAACTCTTCTGAGAGATACCACAAATGATTCTTGAATTTTTCTAAAGCAGCATTTGCTAGTTGTTCATTTGTGCTTTTGTAGCTGTGAAGATTTTTGAGAAGACTCAGATCATTTCGTGGAGCACTTGCTGCGCAGGGTGCTGAAAACCAATGCTTAATATAAATTGAAACAGAAAACCAACAAATTTCTTTTAGATTTCTTTCTTCTATTGCTGTTATTTTGAACTGACTTTTGAAAATAAAGATTTTCATCGAATAAATGACTTTCGCCATCCAACGGGCTCTATGATAAGCCCCAGGCTTCCTGAATTTTATTCCAGTCGTTGGAGTACCGCCAAGCAAGATGATTGTCAGTTCCAATAACTCTCTGTAATCGTCGCGAGGTTGATCTTCATTGATTTTTCTTGCTGCAAAGTTGATGATTTCCTCTTTTTCCTTTTGTGGATAATTTTCTAATTTATCGTATGAAGTTAGATTAATCTTATTCCAGTTTGTTTTGAATCTTTTGAATAACTGAATGTCAGGGCCTGATGAAGCCTGTAATGCATGGGATACCACTGCTTCCAACATGATTTCAAGGATATGGTGTCGACAAGGACGCCACAACAAATCTTTCTCCATTTTCTGTTCAATTAGGACACAAGCTCCGTTTTTACGACCTGCGTTCGATGCAGTTGTATCGAAACACATGCCTTTTACCTTATCTATTAGATTCCAATCAATGATCGCCTGATGTACTGCATTTGCAGTATCCTTTCCTGTGCCATGATCTATTTTTGGCACTCCAAGCAGTTGATCTTCTCCACTGCCAGAGATTAGGACTGGCAACCGATCAACAACCTCATTCCCAGTAATGTCTTCGAGGAGTTTGCCATCCCAATGAACAATCAAGGGTTTGTCAGCTTGAAATTCTTCTTTCAAGTTTTCACTGAACTTCTTTCTTGATTTCTGTCTTGCCCTGCGAATCGATGAGTAGCTAACATTGTAATTCTCTGGATCTTTTCCAACATTTGCGATTGTTGGAATAATTATTAAAGAGGCTGATCGGTCGCTGATCTTAGCAACATCCAATGAGGAAAGCAGATTTTCATTCATAATCTTGAATTTTTTTCTTGGAAGGCCTCTTTTGGATGTTGAGGGCTGTTCCAGATCTACTTCTTCTTCCGTAGATGCAGGTGAATCACTGCAGGAACTGCTGCTGCTTGCAAGAACAACTGTTTCATCAAATGCACTTGATTCACGTAACCTTTTCTTATCCATTTTTCATGTCTCTTCGCAGCTTCCTTTCGACGTTTTTCTTCATCCTTATCAACTGCCATCATTTTACCCTTTCGACCTTCCCTTTGTAGCCGTAGAAACTCTCTATCTTCTTCGATAGTTATTAACTCGTTAGCATTTGCATGCGCAATATCAAAGAGTCCATCCAATTTTTCTTTCCATGTATTCTCTTTCTCTATTGAAAACTTCGATTTTTTTCCTTTGCTCTTCTTCAGCCCTTGCCACTCATCATACAGTTTATTTAATTTCTTCACAACATTACATTTCTGGGTTGTTGGTATTCCTGCTCTCTGCCACACTTCCAATACATCATTAACGGTTGAAGTTAATGCTTCTCTGACGGTTTCATTCTTGACATGTTTATAATTCATGAATAAGGAAATTACTTCTTTCTTTGATGGAAGCTTACTTTGATTCAATTTATCTATTTGTTGACCGATCAGCCAGATATCTGTTGAGCTTCTTGATCTCATTTTCGTCACAATTAAGATGCAGGAAATAGAAGAGAAATTGAGGCGGAGAGACTCACTGATATAGCACCTCTCCCGGACACTGCCACAAGCACACTGCGATACCGATTTCCTTGAACGCTGTTTGCTGTTTGCTCATATACGCATCACCTACCACTCTGCCTGCAGCAAACCTGCACAAAACCTGCAACCTGCAACAAACCTGCAACAAAAATAAGAACAAATTCAAAAAATTTGATTTTACTCTAATTTTTTGTAATTTTCAAATTTTCAATTGGCGGGCGCGACCTCTGGATGTTATTTGTTTGACCTGGAATTTCTCACAGGGTGTTTTTGTGACAAATTGGAACAAATGAGGGGGTATCCCTAAAAATCCACGATGGTCATGATTTGTGCATCACCCTAATATATATATATATATATATATATATATATATATATATATAATATATATATTATGATGAGGGACCAACACACAAGCTGGGCACTTGCGTTTTTTTTTGCGGTACTGCGGTACTGCGGTACTACCGCACTACCAAACCGGTACCGCATAACGCAGTACCGCAAAGGATCGCTGAAAGTACAGGCTGTACTTTCAGCGATCCTTTGCGGTACTGCGTTATGCGGTACCGGTTTGGTAGTGCGGTAGTACCGCAGTACCGCAGTACCGCAAAAAAAAACGCAATTGCCCAGCTTTGCCAACACAACGGCAAACATTTTCATTTATTTTTTGTACTTCAGACGTTTCGACAAATCTTTTGTCATCATCAGTGAATTAAGTCTTAAAACCTTAAAACAAAAGTAAAAAGTGAAAATTACATCAATACAATATTAAAACCATTAAAATTAAAACCTTAAGACAAAATGAAAATTGCATCAATACAAAATTAAAATCATTTAAATTTCATCACAATTAAAATTAAATTAAATTACCTCAATAGGTAAATACACAATGTTTACATCCACCTCCATACTTTGCAAAGCCTAAGAGAAAACTGGATGGTCAGAGGATTAGAACGTATATGTCTATGAGAATCGGTTGGTTAGTTAAAAGAGCTGTAATTTGTAGGATGAACTATTATTGTTAATGGAGGGTTTGTTTCTATAGATGTACAAAGATTCTAAAATTCAGAGTTCTGTGAGGTTATTGGATCTAGTTAAAATTTCAAACTGAGTTTTGTGAAGGGGATGGTTGTTTTCATTACTATGGTTTTATATTGCGGATTGTGGAGGGCTACTGAGGGGACGGTTGGTACGGACTGACAAGCCCAAATGTTGAGAAAGGCGCACCTCCAGTTGGAGTTGAGTGCTGCCAATATACGCAGCCTTACAGCTGTCGCACGTGTATTTGTAAACAACAATGGGGCATACAGTTTTGGGGAATTCATTTTTGAACTTTAAAAAATTTGATAATTTAAGTGGGTTGACGAAGGCGAATCTAAAATTTATTTGGGGATAACTAGACTTGAGCAGTTTGGACAATTCACCTCGAATACGCAATGATAAATAACCATAAAAAGGTAATTTAATATATCTGGTTTCTTTTTGTACTGTAGTTATGGGGAGTTTAGTATTAAAAGTGTTATTTAAAAATTTCTTTAATTGGTTATCAAATAGATTAGAAGGGTAGTACTTGTTAATAAAGTACTTAATAAAGTACTTTTTTAAAGTTCAAAGATGAATTCCCCAAAACTGTATGCCCCAATGTTGTTTACAAATACACGTGCGACAGCTGTAAGGCTGCGTATATTGGCAGCACTCAACTCCAACTGGAGGTGCGCCTTTCTCAACATTTGGGCTTGTTAGTCCGTACCAACCGTCCCTCAGTAGCCCTCCACAATCCGCAATTAGAAACCATAGTAATGAAAACAACCATCCCCTTCACAAAACTCAGTTTGAAATTTTAACTAGATCCAATAACCTCACAGAACTCTGAATTTTAGAATCTTTGTACATCTATAGAAACAAACCCTCCATTAACAATAATAGTTCATCCTAGAAATTACAGCTCTTTTAACTAACCAACCGATTCTCATAGACATATACGTTCTAATCCTCTGACCATCCAGTTTTCTCTTAGGCTTTGCCAAGTATGGAGGTGGATGTAAACATTGTGTATTTACCTATTGAGGTAATTTAATTTAATTTTAATTGTGATGAAATTTAAATGATTTTAATTTTGTGTTGATGCAATTTTCATTTTGTCTTAAGGTTTTAATTTTAATGGTTTTAATATTGTATTGATGTAATTTTCACTTTTACTTTTGTTTTAAGGTTTTAAGACTTAATTCACTGATGATGACAAAAGATTTGTCGAAACGTCTGAAGTACAAAAAATAAATGAAAATGTTTGCCGTTGTGTTGGTCCTTCTGTTCATCTGTAAGCTCCGTTTCCCTAAGGAGAAGTCAATAGCTTTGATATATATATATATATATATATATATATATATATATATATATATATATATGTGTGTGTGTATTATATGTGTGTGTGTATGTATATATATATATATATATATATACATATATATATATATATACAGGGTGGGGCACGGGAATCAAGTGTTTTTTGAATAGCTAGTAATCGGCCATTAGGAATGGGAGGGGCGTGCGGTAGGTAGCATTCCATTCCTGGGTTCATAGCATTTAACTTTAACTAACACTCACCTTTATCTTTCAGGTGCCATCATGGAGCAGTGGACGTTAGAACACCGCATGTTCGCATATGATCATTTTGTTAGGAGTGGCGAGTCAGTGACAGCAGTTCAGCGTGCGTTTCGCCGCAGATTCAACATTCATCGAAATGACTCTGTTCCCGCTCGTGACACAATCTTACGTTGGGTTAACAATCTTCGAACAGGAGGCTCAATAATGAAAACAAAACCGAAGGGGCCGCAACGCACTGTGCGTACTCCAGAGAACGTTGAAAGGGTCAGACAAGCGATGTTGCAAAGCCCAGGCCGCTCTGCTCGGAGACATTCAGCTGCACTCGGAATCAGCAATCGTACTGTTAGACGGATTTTGCATGAAGAATTACATTTTCACCCATACAAGTTAGCGATGGTGCAGGAATTGAATGTAAACGATTGCCCCCAACGACTGAATTTTGCACAGGAAATGCTTGCACTTTATGAGCAGAATGAAAACATGATGGTGGTAATGAGTGATGAAGCCCATTTCCACCTTAATGGGGCCGTCAACAATCAAAACTGTCGGTATTGGGCTGCTGAAAATCCGCGACAACTCCATGAAAAACCGCTGCATAGCCCTAAGGTTACAGTTTGGTGCGCGGTGGGAAAGTTTGGCGTCATCGGTCCCTATTTCTTCGAACAAAATGGGGTTACCGTTACCATAACATCTGGGCGTTACATTGAGATGGTGAACACCTTTTTCATCCCTGAGTTACGAAGAAGGCGTATTGCTCGTCGACATTTGTGGTTTCAGCAAGATGGGGCCACGCCACACACCGCCAGAGCGTCAATGGCTGTTCTTCGCCCCTGTTTCCCAACCATCTCATTTCGAGATTTGGTGACATTGCATGGCCCCCTCGGTCCCTGACTTGTCCACATGTGACTTCTTTCTATGGGGGTACCTCAAGTCACGTGTCTACGAGGACAAGCCCCGTACATTAGATGCATTGAAGGAAGCGATCCGTCAACAAATCATCCAAATCAACAGAGACCTGCTGGGAAGAGTGGAGGCCAATTTTCGTAAACGCCTTCAACAATGCGTCGACGGCCAAGGACATCATATGCCAGATATAATTTTCGGTACATGATTATTATGACATGAAATGCTATGTTCTTACGAATGTTGTTCTACAATATATTTTCTTTACAAAAATAAATATCATTTTCCTGATTACTCCAAAAACACTTGGTTCCCGTGCCCCACCCTGTATATATATATATATATATATATGTGTGTGTGTGTGTGTGTGTGTATATATATATATATATATATATATATATATATGTGTGTGTGTGTGTGTGTGTGTGTATATATATATATATATGTGTGTGTGTGTATATATGTGTGTGTGTGTGTATATATATATATATATATATATATATATATATATATATATGTGTGTGTGTGTGTGTGTGTTTGTATGTATACGTGCATGTCATATATGTGTGTATGCATATAGTATATATTTCTTGTTGCACCTGATGTATATCATCAACATGTATAAATAGAACAATAAATTTTATTATAATTTTCGGGGCAGAAGAAAATCAAACCAACATGAATTAAAATGAAGCCTCTGTGTTCTGTTGAATGTGGTTGCCTGTGCAGTTTCAGCGTTTTTCCCTATTTTTGCTCCGGAGACGAATCTATTGCCTTAGTTTGGACACACTTTCAGATATTAACAGAATAACTTAAAAAAAATTAAGATCGAGGAAAGGCAATGCTACAGTAGACTTACTTTGGCTTAGGAGGCTCCGTTAGCTGTCATGCATTTACTTTGATAAGTGTTTAATAATGATATTCTAATGATATGGCTCTAATGTTAGTCTTTCGATGATGATAATGATGATGATGATCTACAGATCTACAGAAGCTAAGACTAACAAAGACCCTAAGATCCACTCTAAGGTTAGCCCGAGAGAAAGGAAAGAGTAGGGGGTTAAGAGAAAGAAGAATAAGGGGTTAAGTAAGGAGCAACACCTATCATTCGTGGGTTAACTTTCATTCAGAAAAAGATAAAAAAGACTCCCCATCATCATCCGCCGGCCACTGCCGACGAGTCAGAAAAAAAGTCGGAGAGAATAGGAGAGGGTGAAAGATGAAAAGAAGTGAAATAAGAACGCTTACAAACCATGCAAACACAGTCTTAACTCACAGTCATACCATGCAAACTACAAACAAGCAAGAAAAGAGAGTTACAGACATGCAAAGTAAAAAAGTAGGGATCAAGTAAAGATAATCCCTCCCAGGTCACACTAGTAAAGCAAATCCCTCCCAAAATGACCAAGTAAAGATAATCCCTCCCAGACAGTAAAGTAAAGTGAAGCAGTCTGACATAAGGATAAAAATTAAGAGAATCTTTTTTAAAAAATGATTTATTTGAAAACAAAATTTATTAAAATTCATTTATTACAATGGATCAAGTAAAGATAAGCACCCCCAACCTTTTTTAGTTAGCTTTATAGGCTAACTAACGAAAATATCACGACTTAACCTAACCAATCGTTAGGTCAACTGTACGCCCTTGACGATTGGTTAGGTTAGGTCGTGATATTTTCGTTAGTTAGCCTTATAAAGCTAACTAAAAAAGGTTGGGGGTGCTTAACTTTACTTGATCCAAAGACTTTAATTAAAGCGGTATTGCGGTATTGCGGTAAAGCGGTATTACCAACTTTACCAAGTAAAGATGATCCCTCCCAAAAAATGATCAAGTAAAGATAGTCCCTCCTTTTTCTGTTGGGAGGGATTATCTTTACTTGATCCAAAAGTAGGTAAAGTTAAACAAAAAGTGGGTTAGTTTACGCTACGAGCTACATCAACGTTCGGGTTAGTTTACGCTACGAGCTACATCAACGTTCGGGTTAGTCTATTTTTTTTTTTTTTTTTTTTAAATAATTTTATTGCTGGCATCACACGATGGCATGTCACAAGCTGGCATTCATCGTCAACAGACTCATCCTCGAGCACCACCACCAGAGCTCCTGTTGCTAACTTTGTTTTTTATATTAAACAACGTTAATACTTTTAAAATGTCTGTCAAGACGATTCTTAAACATATTAACGCTGGTAGAATGAACGACCGACGCGGGAAGATTATTCCATTTATCAATTACTTTAAACGTAAAGAAGTTTTTAGCGATATTAGTAATGAAACGTCTGCCACGCAACTTAAATCCGTTATTGCGAGTATTACTATTATCGAAAGTGAACAATTTGTCAAAATTTACGTTATCGATGTTTTAACGATTTTGAAAACTTCAGTAAGCTCCCCCCTTAATCTTCTAGTTTCGAGTGAATACAGGTCTAACTCTTTAATCCTATCTTCATAAGGCTTATTGCGCAATGACGGAATAAGTTTCGTGGCACGACGCTGAACCCTTTCTAACCTATCAATATCCTCACGCAAGTACGGGCACCAAAACTGAACGGCATATTCTAAATGAGGCCTGACTAGGGACTTGTAAAGGGGCAATATAATATCCTTCGATTTAAATTCGAAATTACGCGCTATGAAGCCTAACATCCTATTAGCTTTTGCGCAAGACTCCAGGCACTGGTTCCTAACCTTTAAATCCTTAGATACGCGTACGTCTAAATCTACTTCCTCGTGAACGCTCGCTGACTCCCTATCATCCATCGTGTACGTGTAATTATTGTTGCGAGAACCTATATGCAAAACTTTACATTTGTCTACGTTAAATTGCATCTGCCACTTATCTGTCCACTCCATAATAGGGTGGATCGATTTTACATTTTTTTCGATTTCCATATTCTAATAGAGACAAAAACTTGCGCATGCATGAGAAAATAGCCGCTGCAAAATCTTAGCTTAATAGGTAATCATCTTCTGCCCCCGACAGAGCGATGAAAATCATATTTTAGTAGTCAAAAACGTATTTTTCTTATAATTTTTAAAATATTTCAATATGCATCAAAATTATTCCTAATAACTATAAAGTCGATGAAAAAGACCTCATATGATCGTTTTTCCAAGCGCGTTGTCCTACGTTAATATATTTTGCCCCCGGCAACAACGTCAAATGTTGAAAAAAATAGGTAATTTATATACATATTTTCAGATCGGCTCTTTGTCTTAAATAATGCATTTATATATTTCCCATAGCATTTATATCGTTGCTTAGGCATGAAATAACACACACACATGCCTATTACACGGTAATGAATTATCACTGCGACACCTCATTCAAGACTTGGACGGCAAACAACTGGGCCAATGGGCTTTACTGGACCAGTTGGAAAACAACTGAACGACTGCGAAAAACTTCCAATTACAGAATTCGATGCCATTCCATCTCCCGACATTGACATAGATGATGCTGAGTTGAGCACTGACCAAAAATATTTGTTAGGCATCTACAGAGCAGTGTCGAGCGGTAGCTGCTCTTCAGCTCTCGCGGCTCGAAATCCAGGTAAGATGGCGCATTCCAGGTGGCTGACAACAGCAAATAGATTTCTGCGCCTCTATGTTTCAACCAGTGAACCCTCCAGCACCTTCAACGAAATTGTGCGATTCATTATAACAGTTTACGCACCAATTTGGTTTAAGATAAAGAAAAACTCCAGTTTCACTGAGGGCGCAAACATTTTTTCGAAATGATGCGTCTCTCTCAGACCATGCCTCAAAGATCTAAGACAATCACCAACAAAGTCCTCCGTAGAAATTCTTTCTTTGCTCACCCAGAAAATATTTTGATCTCCATGCTACATGCCGATGAGCAACACATGAGAGAATTGGGATGGAGAAGAATATTAAAAGCACGATCAAAACAATCACCAGCGGGGGAAATTCGAACCTTCGCCATGCCTGAGCTGCTCTACGATAGTCAAAACTATTACGAAATGATCAACTGGCAAACGGCTGAGGTGACCGAACCCACCGTTACAAAAACAATACCTGATACCCGAATAAAAGAGTTTGTTGAGACGGGAGACCAGCCTGATGGACTGATCCCACTATTCCCTTGTCATACTCAAGCGGTCGAGAGACTCATCAAATTAGTAACCGAAGCCTCTGCCAGTGTAAGTGGAATAGAAGAGAGGAACGGATTCATCCGCTCCCGTCTTCACTCCCGAACAAAAATTCCACGATTTGATTCTAAGAAAGATTACCGTATGTAAATCGACATGCAGCCAAAGGAAGGGTGGTTGGGGCTGGATAGGGTGGAACTCGACGTACAGCCACTCCTCGTGGTGAGTTCTGGTTGCTAATTTTATAAAATTAGCAAGCGAGGAGCTGTACTTAGTACTTATCGTACTTATAACATCGCATTAACGTAATTATAATCCACATTTAGACTTTTCTCGGGGACAGAAGATATATTACTCTAGAGTCATAAAATTTTGCGTGTGTGTTATTTCATGCCTAAGCAACGATATAAATGCTATGGGAAATATATAAATGCATTATTTAAGACAAAGAGCCGATCTGAAAATATGTATATAAATTACCTATTTTTTCAACATTTGACGTTGTTGCCGGGGGCAAAAGATATTAACGTGGGACAACGCGCTTGGAAAAACGATCATATGAGGTCTTTTTCATCGACTTTATAGTTATTAGGAATAATTTTGATGCATATTGAAATATTTTAAAAATTATAAGAAAAATACGTTTTTGACTACTAAAATATGATTTTCATCGCTCTGCCGGGGGCAGAAGATGATTACCTATTAAGCTAAGATTTTGCAGAGGCTATTTTCTCATGCATGCGCAAGTTTTTGTCTCTATTAGAATATGGAAATCGAGAAAAATGTAAAATCGATCCACCCTACTCCATAATCCTATTTACATCATCTTGGATCCTATTTCTATTGTCCTCGTTAACAACCTTACCGCCTATTTTAGTATCGTCCGCGAATTTTGACACGTTACTAGTCAATCCTACATCTATGTCGTTAATGTAAATTACGAATAGCAATGGGCCTAACACTGAACCCTGTGGGACACCGCTACCTACGTCTAACCACCCAGATTCACTACCATTAACTACGACCCTCTGCCTCCTAGCACGAAGCCATTCTTCTAACCAGTTAGCTACCTGACCGCATATACCGTGTGCTTTAACCTTCGCAATTAGTCTCCTATGCGGAACTGTATCGAACGCCTTTTTAAAATCTAAATAAATAACGTCAGCTGCTCTATGCCTATCGTATTCGCGCACTATTTCGTTATAAAATTCTAACAAATTAGTTAAACAAGACCTATGGCGTCGAAACCCATGCTGACTACTATTAATCAAATCTCTACTTTCTAAGTGATCGATGATACGATCCCTAACTACGGATTCCAAAAGTTTACCGACAATTGACGTTAAGCTAATGGGCCTATAATTGCTAGCTACTGCGCGATCGCCTTTTTTAAAAATAGGCGTGACGTTAGCTAATTTGAAGTCTCCAGGAATAATCCCCGTTTCGAGTGACTGATTAAAAATCTTCGTTAAGGGACCTACGATAACTTCTTTCAAATGTCTGGGATAAAAAGCGTCAGGGCCTGGAGCCTTGCTAAATTTTAGCCTATCGATATAATGCGCAATCTCAGCCTCGTAAACAGTTATTTCATCCAAAATAGTCTCGCTACTAAATGGAACGATATCGTCCACGTCGGGGACATTATTTACGTCTTGTACGGTAAAAACTGTCGCAAAAAAGTTATTGAAAATACCCGCCATCGCCTGAGCGTCAGAAGCCAAAGCGCCATTAACATCCACTAGAGGGCCTATGTTATCTTTTACCGGCTTACGATTATTAACTTATTCAAAAAACTTTTTTGGATTATGTTTGCTATCCGCAGCTATAAGTATCTCTAAATTACGCTTGGCATTCCTAACTGATCTTTTAACCTGACGTCTAAGCTCGATATATCTATTAAAGTTAGCTGCCGTGCCATTGCGCTTACTAAGTCTATACGCTCTATTACGCTCGTTTATAAACTCTCCTATTTCCCTAGTCCACATGATGATGATGATAATGATAAGCTTTATCGGCAGGATTCAGATATTCAGATATTGGATTCAGATAGTTTGTGATATTCACGAAGTTCGTTTACTAATAAATAATATAATTTTCATTCCATTTACCCCGTTAAATCTACCTCAGCAAAATTGAATTCAAACTAAATCTCACTTCCACTTTGTTCATCTTAAGATTTAAAAGTGACTGTGTTTGTGTTAAAGCGATTTCTGTTATTCACAACATTAATGCTTTTTCTCTCTCGTTGAATTCCCTCCTTCCTGATAAAGGAAGGGCTTCAAAAACGTTATCCTAGAAGATTTGTGTGTGTGTGTGGTGTGTGTGTGTGTGTGTGTGTGTGTGTGTGTGCGTGTGCGCGTGTGTTAGGCTGCCACGGCAGTATTGCCAAAAAATTAGAAATCTGCCCTTAATTTTATGTTGGACTTTCACATGCTTGAATGACAGCTCAAATGTACCGTAACATGGATTCCACCTAATGCTGGAAGACAAGCATGACTGCCAAATTGCAGATCCCAAAGTTTTCTGCGTTTGGTTCAAGTGGAAATGGTTTTATTGAAAGCGATGGATGAAAGAACCATTTCCACCCAAACAATGCGGACATATACAAACAACTATACTAACAATGCGCAGGAAGCTCTATGAAGAGCCTGAGGAAAATTCTCAGCATATCAACTGATCACCACAATCAGCGAACCTCAATCCCACTGAGAACCTGTGCGGTATATTGGAACGTGCCCCGCGGATGCGTAGACTAGTACCATCAACTTTCAAATGATGGCGACTGCACTGCTAGAGGAGTCCATGTTATGTCGTATTTGTGCTGTCATTAGAGTACGTAGCGGCCGAATGCGATATAAATTGAGATTTCTTATTTTTTCGTACAAAGTGTGTATATTCTAACTTGCTAAAATGTTAATACTCGTAGGTGTTTCTCTGGAAGAGCGTAGGTCGTCTACACGCATTTAACTGAATATGGTGATTAAATTTAATGAAAGCGTATTGAAGAAAGAAAATATACACTATTTCCAGAAGCTACAGTAAATTAAAAATGTGCAGTGAACTCACTACATTGTCCAGTCATATTCTGTAAAAAATCTAGGATCACCTGAAGATCAGGGTCCCAATGTATCCTTGTTTTTTGCTTTACAGCACCAAATAATAATAATAATTGACCCGGTTAGGTCAACTGTACGCCCTTGACGATTGGTTAGGTTAAGTCGTGATATTTTCGTTAGTTTTAACGAAGATATCATTTGGTAATTGAGGCTGGGGACCCTGATCTTCAGGTGATCCAAAATCTAGAAATCTATAACATTTATAGATAAGGAAAAAAAAAGAAAAGACATTTGCATACACTTGTACAATATTTATATCACATTTTGAAATCAATTTAATATACCTTCTGTACTGCTGTTAAACTGTTCCTACACCTACTGTATATCGTCATTTCATTGCTCATTATGTACATGTAAAATATATAAAATATGGGAATTTCAAATAATTTAAATTTGTAGTTCCAGATAATCTCTCTCTCTCTCTCTCTCTCTCTCTCTCTCTCTCTCTCTCTCTCTCTCTCCAACAGCAGGTAGTCCCCCTCCAACAGCAGGTAGTCCCCCTCCAACAGCAGGTAGTGACTCTCCTTCCACGTTGGAGGGGGCTCAGGCTCCTGCGGAGATTGTCCCCTCGTTAGTGAGGGGCTCTTCAACTCCCGACAGCCCTGGCTGTTCGGGAAACGGGTCGTGCTAGGGGGCGGTCAGAATAGGGGAGGCTCCCTCCGTGCAATGCTTTTTAATGCTAGGTCGATCAGGAACAAGTTTTGCGAGCTACGGGCGCTCTTAGCATCAGAATACCAGGATATCGTTGCTATCACCGAGTCCTGGATTCATACTGATCGTAGGGACTACGTTGGGGAGTTCGAAATTCCCGGGTATAGAATGTTTCGCAAAGACCGCACCCGTGGGGAGGGGGGTGGGGTACTAATATACGTCAGAGACACGTTGAGTCCGGTTGACTGCCAGTTCCGGTCGGAACGGGAGCTGCTTGGCGTCGATCTGAACGTGGGAGGGACGAACTATAGGTTAATCTTGGTGTACAGACCTCCGCATCTCCTCCTCGAGGAGGATACAGCCCTGTACACCGAACTCAGTAGCCTGCTAGGGGATAGGGTGTGTGTAGTTTTAGGAGACTTCAACTGTCGCAGCATAAAGTGGGAAAACAGGACTGCCGATGCTGAAGGGAGGAGGCTAGTTGACTTTGCTGATGAGAACTTCCTCACTCAGTGGGTCAACGAGCCTACACGAGGCGAAAGCGTTCTAGACTTAGTATTCACGACCGAAGACAACCTCGTCACTGGCCTCACCGTTGACGAATCATTGGGCGGGAGTGATCACGGTCTTATTAGGTTCCGTGTGTGCGTCCCTCGGGTGAAGCGTAGTAACTCGAGAGGCAGTAAGCTCGATCTCCAGCGGGCGAACTTTGTTAGCCTCAGGGATAGCATAGGAGAGATGGGGTTAGAGGTTGGCGGCGATGTTGAGGGAGTGTGGAGTGCATTCCGGGACGAGTTTATGGTGCTGCAATCTGCTGCCATACCCTCAAAACCGGTCACCCCTGCTTCAACGCAGCCTAAGTGGTTCAAACATGACATCGCTTCTGCTATCCGAAATAGGAAAGTAGCATATAGGAGGGCGAAGGCCAATCGTTCCCATAAGAACACTGAAGCGTATGTCCGCCTGTGCAGGGAAGTGAAGGCGAAGGTTAGGCTAGCGAAACGTAACGAAGAACTACGGGTGGCAAGCCTCTGCAAGGGGAACCCTAAGGAGTTCTTCAGTTATGTTAATAGTAGAAAGCCCATTAGAAGCATGTGCTTAATGAGTACTTTGCGGGAGTGTTCACCAGGGAGGATACCCGCGTCATCCCCGAGCCAGGCGTGAGGCACGAAGGTGCTGGCCTGGATAGTGTTAGATGTACCGCGACAGTCGTTGCCGATAGAATAGACAAACTGAGCGCGTTTAAGGCTCCTGGGCCAGACCAGTTTCTCCCCAGAGTGTTGCGAGAAGTGCGCGACCAGGTGGCTCCCCACCTGGCTACAGTCTTCAACAAATCGTTGGAGATGGGCCAGGTGCCTGGTGACTGGAGGGAAGCCAACGTGACCCCTATCTTTAAGAAAGGGGATCACGAAAGTCCAGGGAACTATCGTCCCATTAGTCTCACTTCAGTTGTAGGTAAATTATTAGAAGGGATAAAAGCTGAGAGGATCGTTGACCATTTGGATTCCTACAAGCTGCTTGGGGACTCCCAACATGGGTTTAGACGGCATAGGTCGTGTCTCACCAACTCTCGAGTTTTTCCACGTCATGTTGAGTGAGTACGATAAGAGTAGGGCGATTGATATACTTTATCTCGACTTTCAGAAAGCCTTTGATAAGGTACCTCACCGCCGGCTAATGGCGAAAGTGCGCGCGCTGGGTATCGGTGGGGAAATAGGTAGGTGGATTGAAAACTGGCTGAGGAATAGGCGGCAGAGGGTGGTAATTAAAGGGGCTAGTTCGGGTTGGGCCTCAGTCACTAGTGGGGTTCCTCAGGGTTCCGTTTTGGGGCCACTGCTGTTTATCATTTACATAAATGATATCGACGGTGGCATCGTCAGTCGGATCGCCAAATTCGCTGATGACACCAAGCTTGGGGCCAATGTTGGGACGCCCGAAGCGATCGAGGAACTGCGTGCGGACCTAGGTAGGATAGGAGAGTGGTCCGAAAAATGGCAAATGCCGTTTAACTTGGGTAAATGCAAAGTGATGCACATTGGCTACGCTAATCCCAAGTCGGACTACTCGATGTTGGGTAGTAATATCGAGGTGACTGATTTAGAAAAGGACTTGGGTGTGCTAATTAGCAGCGACCTTAAGTTTACGAAACAGTGTGTAGAGGTGGAAAAGAAAGCCCAAAAACTATTGCGTTATATCAGGAGGCAATTTCAGTTTCGGAACAAGGAGATTGTGCTCTCACTGTACAATTCCCTTGTTCGGCCGCACCTGGAGTATGCTGTGCAGTTCTGGTCGCCCACCCTCAGGAAAGATATTGAGAGGCTGGAGCGAGTGCAGGCGAGGGCCACAAAGTTAATCCCTTCCGTTAGGCATATGGGCTACAATCGACGGTTACGCGCCCTGAACTTGTTTTTGCTTGAAACTCGGAGGCTGCGCGGTCAACTGATCGAGGTTTTCAAGCTCTTACGCGGGTTGAACGATGTCGATTTTAGAAGTATGTTTAGTTTAAATGATAACCCAACTCGCAACAATGGTTGGAAGTTGGATTTGAAACGGTTTAGGACTAGTGTGTGTGGGAATTACTTTACGTATAAGATCTGTGACACATGGAACAGGTTACCTTCGGAAGTTGTGAACAGTTCCTCTGTGGATCAGTTCAAGAAAAGGTTAGATCAAATCTTGCACACTATTTGAGTGTGTACAAAATTTTCCCTGGCACCTGTTGCCATTGGTACCTCCTCGGTATGGGCCGCAAGGCCTTTTGAGGTACTTCTTTTCCTTGTAACTCCTTGTAACTCTCTCTCTCTCTCTCTCTCTCTCTCTCTGCTTTCAAAATTGCTAAAAAATAAAATATAAACGTGTGAATTTTGAAACCAATTTTTCCTCATTTGCGTCAATCCTCCTCTTTATCGCTTCCTCGATTAAGAAACAAAATAACATTAGTCTTTTTTCCTTTAAAAAAGAACAACAAAAAAAGAAAGTCAATGTACCTGTAATTGGGGGTGGGATGACCCTCTGCCACACATGGCACTATCAATATCAGTAGTGCTTCGCTGTCCACGGCGAGTGTGGTGTCCTTTGTCATCATACGAGGCATTCTACGCTCGTGAGGATCTGGTGTGTAAGCAAAGAAGATGACGGTTAGGCATTTGCGATTATATACTGTGTATATATATATATATATATGTATATATGCACTTTAAGTACAATAACCTCACTGGAATAATACGGAAATAAAGGACAATAAAGGGTGAAACGTGGAGTTACTGGGTCTCGAACCCGCGTCGCGTGGTTTCAAAGTTAATGAAAAGTTTAGCGAAGCATGGTTAAACAGCGTAAATATTGGTCTCTCTTGAACGAATTTTTCGTGAGGTTGTGGATAGTGTGATCCTAGTGCGCTGACTCTAAAACCAGCCGACGTGGGTTCGAGCCCCACTACCCCCATATTTCACCCTTTATCGTCTTTTTTTCTTTATACTCGTATATATACTCGTATATATATGTGTGTGTTACACACAGAACGTGTATGGAACAAGGAACTCTTCTGCGAAAATTAAATCCACTATAATCCGAATAAGTAATGGTAATTCACAAATACTAAAGTTTTTTTCGTTTTCATGATGGAATCCCAACGTGGGCAACGGGTCACCAGCAAAAAGGCCCCAAAATATAGCTTCCTTCACCAGCCATCTACTAAGCAAATATGGCAAGCAGCTAGGACCCAGCTTTGAGACGAAGTCTAGGGTTTAAAGCTAACCTAAGACAGCTACATTCAGACCCTCAATATATGCAAGAAACTCGTTGCATTTACGTCGGATCAAATACATAAAAAAAAGAACTTAAACCTCAACCGGAAAATTTGAGCGTCACGTTTTAAAGTACTTAACACATCCGTTTAATGTGCTACAACTCAGAATAGTCTCTTGCTTGTGACCCATTGCCCACGTTCGTCTTCCATCATGAAAAAGAAAGCACTATAGTATTTGTCATTTACCGTTACTTATTCGGACTACAGTGGATTTAATTTTCCCAGAAGAGTTCCTTGTTCCATGCACGGTCTGTGTGTAACAAAAGTTTCTCAGGGGACCATGCTGAGTTGTAACGTATATATATATATATATATATATGATGAATAAAACCACGAAGGAAAGGAAACACAAAATGGTGCTCAAGCGCTTTCGTCTAATGACATCCTCAGGAACACTGAAGTACATAAAAGGGTTACAGCCTATGTATAGGTTACAGAAAGAAAAATAAATAAATAAATAACATACATACATACATATATATATATATATATATATATATATATATAATATATATATACATACATATCTACACACATATATATATATATATATATATATATATATATATATATATATATGCAATAAACGGAGAAGTAAAAATAAAAATTAAAAATTAAAGGATTATCAGAGAGGCATACAGATTTGTAAGGAAAATATCGATTTTTAGCACAAGATCAAATGAATTATAAAGATACAAATTTATACTGGAAATCTGCCCGGGTTTTAACACTGCCTTTATGGTCAAGTTTCGATTATATAAAAATAAAATGAAAATTAAAAGTTAATAAAGTAGCATACAAGTTTACCAAAGATTTAGCGTTCTACCCTTCTTATCTAAATCTGTTTTGAAGAAATTCAAAACAACAGGATCGAGTTGAAAAAGACCTTTGCTTATGTTGAAGTTATTTGAAAGTTGGATAATGGCAGACTCAAAAATATTTCTATTAACAATGTTGCTAGAGTGGAATAAAACTGAAGCATTATTCCAATCAATACAGTGGGATAACTCTGACAAATGGACAAAAAGGGCACCGGACAACTGTCCTGTTTTAACGGAATAGTGATGTTGTTTTATACGTGTGTGCAAATCCTTTCCCGTTTGACCTATGTAAAAGGAATCACATTGTTTACACCCAATTTTATAGATAATGCCTGAATTATTGGTAGGGCTATTTTTTACTATGATATTTTTCACAATATTGTTATATGAAAATACTACATTAATATCCAAAAGTTTAAGTACATTAGCAATGCTTAAAAAGCCAGGGAAAAATGGAAGTACTAAAATATTTTTTGACAAAGTACGAGTGTTATTATTGACACGATAGAAAGTTCGTTTTGCCTTGTTGAGACAAGATTCCATAAACGCAGATGGATAACACAGATCACTTCCAATACCGTTGATTTTTTCCAATTCGGCATCGATGTTTCTCCGCGCCCTTAGGATCGCCAGTCCGGAATACATCGATGCCGAATTGGAAAAAATCAACGGTATTGGAAGTGATCTGTGTTATCCATCTACGTTTATGGAATCTTGTCTCAACAAGGCAAAACGAACCTTCTATCTGAGTGTAGGGATCTAGGCTTGCTTTAAACCCTAGATCCACGTCCCAAAGCTGGATCCTGTCTGCTTTGCAGATAGCTGGTGAGGGAAGCTATATTTATGGGATCTCTTTGCGAGAGACCCGTTGCCCACGTCGGGCTAAAATCATGAAAAAGGAAAAAAACTATGGTATTTGTCATTTACCATTACTTATTCGGACTATAGTGGATTTAATTTTCCCAGAAGAGTTCCTTGTTCCATGCACGGTCTGTGTTTAACATATAATGTTCTCAGGGAACCATTCTGAGTTTGTGTATATATATATATATATATATATATATATTTTACGTAGGAAGAAGGGGCCAAAGGCGAATGCCCCCAAAAACAACCCCCACAGAAGAAAAGGAGAGCCAAAATCAAGGTTCAGGGCTTTCGAATGCCTAGACACTACGTTTGATAAATTGATCATAGACAGGGTGGGGAAAGATGGGTTCAGGAAAATTTTTCGATTTCACCGGTTGAGTACATGAAAGATTGAAAAACACTGATTAACCCTTGCGTCAGAGAGTTGGACAAAAAGGGATGAGAATGTGTAGATCAACGGTTCTTAACCTTTTTCGTGTCATTTCCCCTTTCGACCAGTTCGCCCTACCCGATTTCCCACCATTAGGATACAGGAAAAAGTAGCCTCGAAGACAAAATTTTATAACATTAGCAGACTTATAATGCACACTAATTACACTCGGGAACAACATTTTTGTTTCTTGAAAACTATTTGGTGGTTCTTATAGAACCTTTGATGCTGATTCCAAATATGGTTTCAGAATATTTCTATCACCCATAGTTTTCGAGAAAATAATATTTCCATTTACTCAGAGTTTTCCCAAAATATTAGTTAAAATTAAGTGTACTAATTTAATTTTACTTTCTTTTTTTTCCAGGTTACCTATATTTAATAGTATTTTTTGCATTAAAAAAATATAGCCATTTAAACAAACAGATTTTTAATAAAAAGAAAGAAATTTTTTTCAAGTTTTGCTCAAATTTTAAAATTTTTCATAGTAGAAAAAATTGGTGTTTCATTCCAAAAGGTTTTCCGTGATTTCAATAATTTTCCGCCAGCATGAATCGAAACTGTATTAATCCCAGAGATGCATTTTGCTACGTATGTGGAGAACTGACCATAATGGCACAGAGGAAGACAATGACCCCACTCGTGAAGAAGGCTTACGAACTTTATTTAGGATGTAAGGTAGGCGACCAAGACAAATCCTGGGCACCTCATATCTGATGCATTTCCTGTGCCGTCACTCTTAGGGGTTGGATTAAAGGTACCCGCAAATATATGCCATTTGCCATACCAATGATTTGGAGAGAGCCCAAGGATCACCTAACGGATTGCTATTTTTGTATGACTAACGTTTCAGGATTCTCTGCCAAAAATAAACATAAGATTCAATACCCAAATCTTGCATCTGCCATGAGACCAGTACTACATGACGATGATAACCCAATTCCAACTCCCCCAAAGTCATGGACACTGGATGAAGAGTCTGAAGTTGAACCAATGGAAATTGATGACACTAAAGATACAGACTTTCAGCAACCTGAATCAAATAAATCACGTATGATAATGCAGGTTATGCTGAATGATCTCGTGAGAGATTTGGACCTTCCGAAAAAGAAAGCGGAATTATTGGGCTCCAGGTTACGTGAATGGAATTGCTGGCAAAAGATACAAGCATATCGGCGTTCCGCACTCGCCAAAAAGATCTGATGCAGTATTTCTCCTCGTCAGGTGGTTTATGCTACTGTAATAATGTAAATGGACTGCTGTTAGCTCTCGGTCATGAGTACAAATCTGAAGATTGGCGTTTATTATTGACTTCGAAGCTAAGCCTCAAGGTTGTACTACTTCACAATGGAAATAAATACCCTTCCATTCCTGTAGGGCACGCTGTCCACATGAAGGAATCTTACGAAAATATGAAACTCATCCTTCAGCAGATTAATTATGACCAGTTTCGTTGGTATATATGTGGGGATTTAAAAGTCGTCGCGCTTCTTCTGGGAATGCAGCTCTGTTATACGAAGTTCTGCTGCTTCCTTTGTGAATGGGACAGCAGAGCCAGAGATTCGCATTATTTTGTAAAGGATTGGCCACTTCGTCAAAATGTATCCCAGGACTGAAGAATGTGTCTCATGAACCCTTAGTTGACCCCAAGAAAATATACTTACCGCCACTTCACATCAAACTTGGCATCATGAAAAATTTTGTCAAAGCAATGAACAAGGAAGATGAGGCATTCAAATATTTGAAGAAAAAGTTTCACGACTTAGCGATGCAAAGATAAAAGAAGGGATCTTTGTTGGTCCCCAAATCAGAGAGCTCATGAAAGATCAAAAGTTTGATGATGCCTTGAGAGGAAAAGAAAAAGTGGCATGGGAAGCCATGAAGAATGTTGTCACAAATTTTCTAGGGAACATCAAAGCCTCTAACTATGAAAAAATAGTGCAGGATGATTGAAGCATATAGGTTATTGGGATGTAATATGTCACTAAAAATCCATTTCTTGCACTCCCATTTAGATTTCTTCCCTGAAAACCTCGGCGACGTAAGCGATGAGCATGGAGAAAGGTTCCACCAAGATATAGCTACTATGGAGAAACGCTACCAAGGGAGGTGGGATCCGGCAATGTTAGCTGATTACTGCTGGACATTGATGCGAGAAGCTCCTAATGAAAACTACAAGAGAAAATCAGTGACAAAGAAGTTTTAAGAAGAATATTTTAAATGCCAATCTGCCACTAATATAATTTTTATGAAGTATTTTTACTAACTTCTATACACTTTTTTAATAAATATTAAAATACAAATTTCTCAGTAACCTTGGGTGATAGAGAAATTCTACGGCTATATTCGGAATCAGCGGAAACAATCCTATAAGACCGACCTATTCACGTCCAAGAAACAAAAAAAAAGTTAAAATTTGTTCCCCAGTGTTATATGAGCAAACAAAATTCTGCCGTAAATCCCCCTGGGAGAAATTTCCCCAGGTTAAGAAATGCTGGTGTAGATAGTCTGGTACTGAGTGCTCTTCTTAAAGGAGGAGACATACAGTTAGAGAGTTCAAAAGAGCAGTGTCCGTTATAATAGCGACAGTAAGGAGAGCGTGAGGCAAAAATGCGGCGAAGAGAGAGGGATTGAAGAGAGTAAGAGACGGGGAATTGATGAGACGAAAAGCCTTTTATTCTACGCTTTCAAGTATGGCTGTGTGGGTTGACGTACCTCACACATCAGAAGCATACTCCATACAGGGGCGGACAAAACCCCTGTACAGAGAGAGCAAATAAGTGAGGGTGAAGAAACTACGGAGCCGATACAACACACCTAACCTCTAAGAAGCTGTTTTAGAAAGAGAGTATATGTGATCTTTCTAGGAAAGATCACGAGCAAAGAAACACCGAGAATGTTAAAAGAGGAAGAATGGAGTTGTGTAGTGTTGAAGACAGATAAAGAAACTGAATTTTAGAGGTATTGAAAACCACAAGGTTTTCTCTACCCAAATCAGAGATGACAGAAAGGTCAGAGGTCAAGTGGACCATAGCCGTCCTACGTAAAGTTTGGAGAGACTGTTGAGAGGCACGCTTTGCAAGCGGGCGTAGAAGTGAAGAGTGGAATCATCGACATAGGAGTGGATAGGACAGGAAGTGCAATTTAATAGATCATCGATAAATAAAGGGAAAAGAGTGGATGACAGGACAGAACCTTGAGGAACACCACTGTTAATATTTTTAGGAGAAGAACAGTGGCCATCTCCAACCGCAGCTATTGATCGGCCAGAAAGTAAATTAGAGATGAAGGTACAGATAGAAGAATAGAAACCGAAGGAGGTCAGTTTTGAAATTAAAATTTGTGCCAGACTCTATCAAAAGCTTTTGATATGTCTAGCGGAATAGCAAAAGTTTCACCAAAATCCAGAAAGGAGGATAACCAAGAATCAGAGATATACAAGAAGATCGTCAGTAGAGCGTTGCTTGGGAAAGCCATACTGACAATCTGAAAGAAGATTGTAAGAAGAGAGATGTTTAAGAATCTTCCTATTAAGGTTAGATTAAAAAATTTAGAAAAGTAAGAAATCAGAGCAGTTGGACGATAGTTGTAGGGTTGAGAGCGGTCACCCTTCTTTGGGACAGGTTGAATGAAAGCGAACTTCCAGCAGGAACGAAAAGTACCAGATGAAACACAAAGACGAAAGAGTTTGCCAGGCAGGGTATCAGCATAGAAGCACAGTTCTTAAGAACAACATTAGAAATACCATCAGGACCGTACGCCTTCCGAGAGTTGAGTACAGATAAGGCAGAAAGAACATCTTTGTTGGAGGCGAAAGTTTGAGCGAAGAGTTCACTTTTGTCACTGCCAAGAGAGAAGACGGCAACTGAGCCGTCAGAATGAAAAAGAAGAGGGAAAGAAGAGGAGAGGTTCTTAGCTAGATGCCAGAAAGAGCGAGAAGAATTAGAATTGGATTGGTTTTCACATTTTTGACGGGTGAAGGAATTTTTTGTCTAGTCGAAGAACAGATTTTGCACAATTTCGATCAGAATTATAAGCAGAGTGAAAGTCAGGAGTTGGATGGCGACGGTACCTTCTGAAAACCTCTGTTGCGGATAGCATCAGAACAAGTAAAGTTAAACCAAGTTTTTTTAAATGAGCAGTAGGAATAGAATATGGAATGTATGCATCCATGCCCGATGCGCTGAGCACACCCGAAACGGCCCCGGCCACGGAATCAGTAATCATTCCATGAGAAATCAGAGAAGTACAGCCTAAGGGCCTCCCAATCAGCGGCGCCAAAGTACCAAGGCGTCTCCTCTCGGGAGGATCCAAAGGCCGAATTGGAGCGATGGGATAGGAGGACCGGAACTAAGAAAAAAGTTTGACAGAGTAAGAAGGATGAGAGGTAAGAAAGAAATGAGAATGTTGAGCCTATCTCCAAGGCGATTGGGGATCCGAGTACGATGTTATACAATCTGCTCAGGTCATTTAGGATTGAAAAGTTGTAAGCTTGTTCACTATGGGAGTTAGTAAAATGATAGGAAAGCCAAAGGTGGTGGCGAGCATTGAAATTTCTTAAAATGGCGGTTTCAGCAAAAGCAGAGTAGGATATAATGTATTCCACTTTGGAAGTGAGGTAGTCAAAGAATTTTGGATAGTCAGTAAAATTAGGGAAAAGGTAGACAGCGCAGACGTATTTAGTTTGAGATTAGCATGTATGCTGTAGCCAGAAGGTATATAATTCGGCAGCGGAAAATTTGTGCGGCAGTTACCCACGTGCTGCCTTTGAGTCAGGTGTGTTGCGCTTGTAGTACCAATCAGGATATTATTCTTTGTCACTTGATTATATCAGATATAAAACTACGTGATGTCGCGAGTGTGCAGAAATAGGGCAGATTCCTTCTGATATATCTGTGGTGAATTAACCTTCAAAAAATATCAACGAAGTTTCACATCCCGTGTCAGAAACTATATGAATTGTACTTTGGATGTAAAGTGGGTGATCAGGATAAGCGCTGGGCATCCCACATTTGTTGTGTAACGTGTGCGAGCTCTCTCTCTCTGTGGTTCAATCAATCTGGACCCGGTTTTTCTTTTGGTGTCCCAATGGTCTGGCAGGGAGCAGCGCGATCATGTAAGTGACTGTTATTTTTGTTTGACTGATACTATACGGTACAATAACAAGAATAAAAGATCTATCTCATATCCTAACCTCCCCTCTGGCATACGCCCTGTACCTCATTCAACTGAAATCCCAGTGCCCATACCACCAGCTGCATTACCTGACACTGATTCCGACAGCAGTGATAGCTGTGATACAAACTGTTTAGATTTCCAACTAGAGGCTGAAGTTAACAAAGAACCACATCTTATCACGCAAAATGATCTTAATGACTTAGTACGTGATTTAACTCTCACCAAAAGTCAAAGTGAACTGCTGACTTCGCGTCTGAAAGACTGGAACTTGTTGGTAAAGACACCAAGATAACTGTTTATCGCAAGCGTACTGTGCAGTTAGCCACCTTTTTCTCTATGCAGGACAACCTTTGTTTCTGCAATGACATTTATGGCTTATTCAATACCTTTGAGGTGCAATATGATCCTCATGACTGGAGACTTTTTATTGATGCATCAACTTACATTGTGAAGGCAGTGTTGCTGCACAATGGTAATGTTTTACCTTCTGTACCAGTTGCACATTCTGTTATCTTGAAGGAGACTTATGATAACCTTAGTTTCATTCTCAACTGTATCAAGTATTCCGAGCACTGCTGGTCTATCTGTGCTGACTTAAAGGTTGTTGCACTCCTAACAGGCCTGCAGACTGGGTTCACCAAATAAATATGCTTTCTATGTATGTGGGACAGTCGGGCCCGAGCACATCATTACACCCGCAAAGTTTGGCCACCACGTGACTCAGTCATTCCAGGTACGTTCAATGTAGCTAATGCTCCAATGGTTTCGAAGGACAAGATTTTGTTGCCACCACTGCACATTAAACTTGGTCTCATCGAACAAATGGTCAAGGCAATGAACAAGGATCTTCCAGCATTCAAATACCTGTTAGGAAAGTTCCCCGAACTAAGTGAAGTCAAGATTAAGGAAGGTGTGTTTGTAGGTCCACATATTCGCCAGCTCTTGCTTGAAAATGATTTTGAGAAGGCAATGAATGACGTGGAGTTAGCAGCTTGGCATTCTTTCAAGAACATCTGCAACGGTTTTCTTTGCAGACACAGAGACGTCAACTACAAGGCACGCACTAGTAGATCAACTACTGCAAAGTTACCAACGTCTGGGCTGCAAAATGTCACTCAAACTGCATTTCCTCCACTCACATTTATCTTTTTTTCCTGACAACCTATCTGATGTGAGTGACCAGCATGGAGAAAGATTCCATCAAGATGTTGCAACAATGGAAACACGCTACAAAAGTAAATGGAGCCCCACAATGCTTGCTGATTTCTGCTGGATGTTGCAACGTGACCAGCCAGCCAAGACCTACAAACGACAGAGCCAGGCAAAACATTTTTAAGGTGAATTTTTGTGTTGTTTTTCTTATACTATTACATTCTTCGCACAAGTTAGTATATAGGTGACTTTGATATACTAATAAATATTGTGTCTTCTCTTCTTTCAGATTAGTTGTATTTGGTGTTTTGTACGCAAATGAGGAAATAAAGCATTGAATTTATTGTATAAAATTATATATTCAATCAAAGTTCAAGAAAATGTGATATGCTACGCAAAAACGGTTTTCATTTTCCTTATCAGCATAGTTGATTTAGTGAATCTGGCATAAAATGGTGCATGTATATTTTTGAAACTTAAATTTTGTTGTACAGTGTTATCAATAATAAAAGCATTACAAAATTATGAATGAAACAATTCCCAAATATGTGACAAAGTGCAATTTTCGAAACGTTCATTTTCAAAAATATCATCATGCTTCTTGGTGGCAAATAATAACATGTATGTAGGGTAACCCAAATTTAACTTTTTTCATACGGTTTCGTTTACCTTTGAGTAACATAATTTGGCCTTGTTTTGTAACGTATGCGAATGATTAGTTATGAGTCGAGTTCTTGCTAAATGAGTTCTTAATTACATTTTAAAGTTATTCTTACTGAGAAAGTCATCGTTTAAAAAGTATGAATTAACTCTCTTCTTCTTTTTCTTGAAGCTTAATACTGAAGATAAAAAACAACAATAAATTTCAGTAAGCTTAGGTCAGGGATGTAATCACGGTATCTGCGCAGCTGTTGCGGTGGTAAAGACGAAGAATTGTCAAGAACTAAACGAGATAATGTCTCGGAGAAAGAGAAATTAAGGGATGGATTACAAAGGGCTGTTGGCAGATGCTATGCAGTTTGATGGAACTGAAGCAATGACACGAATATAAAATTAAAGAGAACAAAACACTACTTGGCAATATATATATATATATATATATATATATATATATATATATTTAAACTGCAAACACGCAGTATAATTAACGTAAAGAACGACGCTTGTATAGGAGAATATTCCGCGCAAGATGAGAGCGAGAGAACGAAACAGTTTGCAGTTTAAATGTATATAATGTACGGCATGCGGGAGGTGCCCCCCTGGGGCATTGGTTTCTGCGCGTATGTAGAGGAATTACGGCATTTGATTGAGTGAGGCCCGTGGTGTAATGGTTATCATATCTGACCGGCAATCGGAAGATCCCGGGTTCGATTCCCGGTGGTTACCTCATTTTTTCATTTGTTTCGTTCTCTCGCTCTCATCTTGCGCGGAATATTCTCCTATACAAGCGTCGTTCTTTACGTTATATATATATATATATATATATATACACACACACAAAACACACACGTTCGCTATTCTTGACATGGATAATTTTGGGTTCCCTATTCTTGACATGGAAACTTTTGGGTTTGCTATTCTTAACATGGAGAATTTTGTAAAAACCTATTTATATGAGATATACGTATATAATCGATTATAAAGCCTCTTATCGTTAGTTACTAAGTCACAAAAAATATGTTTGGAAATATCGTACGTTTGGAAATATCGTACGTAAAGCGACTTAAAGTTACAGAAAATATGTATAGGCGACTTAAAGTTACAGAAAATATGTATCGCATTCATCTACTGCAAATTTGTAAAGAAACTTAATTTTTTTTCAGTTTTATTTAATACTAATGTTATCTGAAATTTTTCACTTTACAACCCCAACAAAATTCGGAGCTATTGAAGAATAGGGACCCCAGCCTTCTTTAGTTAGGCTTATAAGGCTAACTAACGAAAATATCACGACCTAAAATAACCAATCGTTAGGTTAACTGTACGCCCTTGACGATTGGTTAGGTTAGGTCATGATATTTTCGTTAGTTAGCCTTATAAAGCTAACTAAAGAAGGCTGGGGTCCCTATTCTTTAATAGCTCCCAAAATTTTGCGCCACCATTGCATCACAATATCTTTCCATTAAAATCCTATTGTTTTATTATGCTAGGCAAACTAGTTTTTTAAAGTGGCTTCTTATTAAATATTTCAATTTCTCTTAATAAATATTTTTTTTCGAAGTATTTTTTCCTGTTGAAACATTAGGTTTGCCATTCTTAACTTGTTGAATTTTGGGTTCGCTCTTCCTAACATGTTTAATTTTGGGTTCGCCATTCTTAACATGAGGTAAATGGGTTCGCTATTCTTAACCTGATCCATATATATATATATATGTTAAACACAGACCGTGCATGGAACAAGATTCCTTGTTCCATGCACGGTCTGTGTTTAACATATAATGTTCTCAGGGAACCATTCTGAGTTTGTGTATATATATATATATATATATATGCGCCTCGGTGGTGTAGTGGTTAGCGTCGCTGACTACGAATCCATCGGCCCCAGTAGTATAGCCGCAAAAGGGGAGAGTGCAGGAATGTTGCAGGTTATTATGTAATGTTGCAAAGGGGGGTGGGGGTTGTTGCAAAGGGGTGTGGGGGTGGGGGTTGTTGCAAAGGGGGATGTTGCAAAGGGGGGTTGCAAAGGGGGTTGTTGCAAAGGGGGGGTGGGGGGAAAACTTGGAGGCGGCGTTATCCCCCAAGAGAAAGGAGAGGAGGAGAGAAAGGAGGAGAGGTGTTCACCTGGCAGGAGCCAAGTGCACACTAAGACTTCCAGCCGGGCTGGCGTTGTTTTATAGGCTCCTAATCAGCCAGAATCAGCCAGAATCAGCCAGTTGGCTGAATCAATCAGCCAGTTGGCTGAGCCAGAGACGCCTGAAGGAGAGAGAGAGACAGCTGAAGGAGAGACGCCTGAAGAAGAGAGAGATGCCTGTAGGAGGGAGAGACGCCTGAAGAAGAGAGAGAGGCCTGTAGGAGGGAGAGACGCCTGAAGAAGAGAGAGATGCCTGTAGGAGGGAGAGACGCATGAAGGAGAGAGGACAGGTACACATGCAGGAGTACACATGCTGGAGGTACACACGCACACATGCAGGAGTACACATGCAGTAGGTACACATGCTGGAGGTACACATGCAGTAGGTACACATGCAGTACACATGCTGGAGGCAAACATGCAGGAGAGAGAGAGAGACGCCTGAAGGAGGAAGATACATGCAGGAGAGAGAGAGAGAGCTGAAGGAGGGAGAGAGACACCTGAAGGACAGAGTGGAGTTCTCCCCCAATTTATTTTCGTTTCCCTAACCTAAGAGGCCACTATGGGGTTTACCAAAGGGCCTGAAATAGAAGGAGCAGAGCTCCTTACTCGGCCGGAGCCGAGGGGGGAATGGTTCTTCACCAGATTCGCGATCTTTTATAATCCTCTATTCTGGCTGAGTTGCCAGATAGCGCAAGGTATTCCAGATAGCGCCATGTATTCTAATAAGCATTGTGTACCACAATATGGTAGATGAATTAAATAATTACACACTTAATTGAAATATAGATGTATATAGTGTTTTACAATAGATGTATATAATGGTAATATTAATATTTGGAACATTGAGTACTTAGCTTCCTTGAAGTTGAACGAAGCAAATAACGTAGTTATCCATAATTCAACCAACCATAGAAAACAGAATTATAGAAATATATATATATATATATATATTATATATATATATATATATATATTAAGCATTGTGTACCACAATATGGTAGATGAATTAAATAATTACACACTTAATTGAAATATAGATGTATATAGTGTTTTACAATAGATGTATATTGTGGATTATATGCAAAATATAACATTAACTTGAGCTTCCTTGAAGATGAACGAAGCAAATAACATAGTTTACCTTCGAAAACGCCATAATAGAAAACAATTAATTTTATGGGTAACTATTTCGACAAAAGTTTACTATAATTATATCAGTCTTTTAAATATCTTCTGATATATATATATATATATAAAATACCACAATATATATCTTCTATTATTCAGTAACACATTAGAAAGATTTACGCAATAATAGAATTAACAAAGTTACCCAATAAATAATTCGTTAGACAGAAACGAATTTTTATAAGGATACCCAGCTTCATTAAACTTGAAGATGAACGAAACAAATAACATAGTTATCCATAATTCAGCCCTCACGAATAACGAAACGAAATGATCATTTACGATACAATTCGAAATACGATAATTTACGATACAATTCCACCAAACGAGATGAAAACTTATGAAACATACAGCCTCATTCCTGCGACGAAAAAAATGAAAAATGACGTAAAATAAAGAAATTATTCATTGCCCAAGCCACTATAGCGGGGTCGAATCGTGTCTCTAGGGACACGATTCGAACGAAAAAGGTCTCTAGGGACCTTTTTCGGGCCGAGGGATTATTCTTCTACAAGCTATTCGAGCAGAAATCACCACTGACTCCAGATATTAATTTTATCATTCTTATTACTTCTACAATGAAAATATTTACGCGTAATTTGTATGGTGTCATATAGAAATATATATATATATATATATATATATTGGGGGGGGAGATCTCTCACCCGTTCTTCGGCCCGACCCCGTTTCATTGTAGAAATAATAATAATATATATATATATATATATATATATATATATATATATATATATATATATATACCCTTTGGATAACCTTTGGTTAGCTTCAGCCCGAATTGTTCATTCTGACGAAGGTCAAGGGAAAAACGTACACACAATATATATATATGCTACACACAGACCGTGCATGGAACTCTTCTGGGATAATTAAATCCACTATAGTCCGAGTAAGTAATGACAAATACCGCCTCGGTGGTGTAGTGGTTAGCGTCGCGGACTACGAATCCATCGGCCCAGGGTTCGAGACCCGACGGCAGCCGGCGCGCAGCAAAGCCCAGCCATCCTTCCACACAATAAAGAAAGTGGTTGGTAGATAAATGGGTACCCTAGGAGGCCTAGTGGTCAAGACGCGGGGCTGCTGATGGGTCGTGGTTCGGAATCCACGTTAAACTGTAGGTCTAAGGTGGAGTGAAAAGCTTGACCTTCGTCAGAATGAACAATTCGGGCGGAAGCTAACCAAAGGTTAGCCCGACGCGGGCAACGGGTCACTCGCAAAGAGAATTTAATCATTGGTAAACTTCCTTCCAGACCACTCTTTCTATACATATATATATATATATATATATATATATATATATATATATATATAGAAAGAGCGAGAGTTTTGTTCAATAAATAATAATCGAAAAAAACTGCACGATTTTCTATGTAGCAATAATAATAATTAACTCTTTCAAATACGTGATTTAAAATAACAGGACCATTTTACCCGAGGCAGTAGTATATCCGAAAAACATCGTAATGCACGATTTTTTCTATGTAGCAATAATAATTAACTCTTTCAAATACGTGATTTAAAATAACAGGACCATTTTACCCGAGGCAGTAGTATATCCGAAAAACATCGTAATGCACGATTTTTTCTATGTAGCAATAATAATTAACTCTTTCAAATACGTGATTTAAAATAACAGGATCATTTAACCCGAGGCAGTAGTATGTCCGAAAAACATCGTATAACCTAATTTGCAACTATAGTTTACCTTGACTTTCATATGCTTCTATCCTGTTTTATTAATAAAGATTTTTAACTTTTAATAACGTATGAATAAAGATTTTTAACATTTAATTTTATTTTAGTATTTATTCATGCCACGCCGCCTTAGACCACAGCTTAACGTTGAAACCGAATGTTCTTTTTAAAATATAATTAGGATATAATTTCTTTATTATAAAATAAGTTAACAATTCAAACAATACTAATAATTTGTAAGTATAATATAAGGGACTACCATAGAAATGTAAGTGCCTATAATTCGATTTTATATATATGTTACTCGTCCGGTCTCGTTATAGCGGATTGGTACACGTCATAGCTCCACCCAGCTACATCGGCAGCCAATCACGACGGACATCTGGTCTTTTGGGCGGAGCTTGGCGAATGTGCATATAAAAGGGGATATTTTCAGTTGGGAGTAACAGTAGCTATTTTCGCATCAGTGAATAATCAACCATGGACCTGTACGTCTCCCCAGACTTGTATGAAGAACGTGATACTGCAGCATTAACCACAATTAGTCTTTTCAATGCTGCTGATTGTGGCGAACTATTTTCGACGCAAACCGTAGAAGATATTTGCAGTGACGCTCCTTACAACCCGACGCAAGGGACTACCATAGAAATGTAAGTGCCCATAATTATAATTTTATATATATACGGAGAGTTGTAGTATCTCGTCAAATAGATACTAGTAAAAAATGTCAATCAATGTTATTTCCCCATCATGCTAAAATCGAAATTGGTAATCGAACCAAAGATATCTTCACATAATGGAGATCTGTCTGTCTGTATACTCTGTATATGTTTTCCTTTAAGGTCCGATGAGGATTTGACACGAGTTATACAATCTTTTGAAGGGAATACGGATGATATACTGATCAGTCAGCAGTGTCACACATCCTCCACCATGGACCTGTACGTCTCCCCAGACTTGTATGAAGAACGTGATACTGCAGCATTAACCACAATTAGTCTTTTCAATGCTGCTGATTGTGGCGAACTATTTTCGACGCAAACCGTAGAAGATATTTGCAGTGACGCTCCTTACAATCCGACGCAAGGGACTACCATAGAAATGTAAGTGTCCATAATTCGATTTTATATATATACGGAGAGTTGTAGTATTTCGTCAAATAGATACTAGTCAAAAATGTCAATCAATGTTATTTCCCCATTATGCTAAAATCGAAATTTTTATGGCGTTCACTCCTCGAACCAAAGATATCTTCACATAATGGGGATCTGTTGTCTGTATACTCTGTATATGTTTTCCTTTAAGGTCCGATGAGGATTTGACACGAGTTATACACTCTTTTGAAGGGAATACGGATGATATACTAATCAGTCAACAATGTCAAATAATGTAAGTGTTTTTCGATCTTTTTGGGATAAGAAGACGCAATATATTTTCATAAATTTATTAAATGAAAGAAATCAGTACAATAAACGAATATACAAATATACGAACAAAAACATTATAATATACAACGAGTACGTACAATTGGAAAACGGTTTTTTATCTGTCTGCATACCATTTCATCGTTTCGGTGAGTGTGACACGGGTCAAATAAATTTAAAAAATTTATAAATTCTTTATCATTTGACATATGCATGAGAAATGAGACACAGTACATTCCGCAAACATTAGTAAAATATCCCTGCATACGAAATGGGTTCCATACAACTTCGGGAATATGTAACTGAGCGAGAAATTTTACAATAATAGGGTCACTCCAGGGTTGAGTACCGAGTGAATCAAAATAGTACAGGCGCTGTCTATTTTTAAAATAGACCGCGATCCAGTGAATCCCTTCATTACCGATGATGTCTGTGTTCACAATAAGACTACCGCATTCTCGCGTACTTGGCAAACTCAATGTTTCATTCTTCGCAAACACGCCGATAAATTTGGAACGTGTGACTCGCTCCATTACTTTCTGAAGTGTATTAGCATCCATTTTAAAAGTCAGTGATAACGCTTCTAAATCTATCTACTTCTATTAGGGCTTGCGATTCGAGATATACTAGTACACTAATAGGAGCGTCTATAGGCTTGGCGAATTCCAGCCGCACTGAGATGTTACCGCTCTGCTGTGGTGTTAAATGGGTATTTACGCTAGCAGATAAGTCAGGTGTAATGTCAAACGGATAAAGGTTAAATTGATCAATGAATTCTTCCTGCGTTACCCCATTACCAAGCTCATCACAATCACCTGCAATATGGGTCAGATTACTATAGGCTCTGGCACAAAGAGGTAACACAGCATCTGATGAATAGTCCGTACCCATTGTTCCACCCAAAGCAGTGCCATTAACGTATAGAGTTATATTTTTAAGTCCGAAATTCTCGAATTTAAAGGCACTCTTTTTATATTTTCCATTCACCGAAGCGTGGTCCTGCATGCCGATTAATATCCTTTTAGGAAGATTTCCCAGGGCAATGTTTTCTATCTGCTTCGATGCCAACCCTGCAGGAACCGTATATAGTTTGATCTGCACTCTGTTAATAGGATATTTCACTGTAGCGTTTAGTAAATTTTTCTCAATTTCTAGTTGTTTTGGTGAACTTAATTTCACTCGCCGTACGCGGAGGTATGTGTCCATAATGTGAACCACAACGGACTTTGCACCCTCTTCTTGATTCGCATCCAGATTTAAGCAGATCTCAGGACTCGTGCGGGTGAGCTTTATTTTCATATCCACCCCGTTCACAAGCAACTTCTCCTGGAAAGTGAAATCTGTGTGCAACCGTCCAAAACACTCGTATATTTTCTTTTTAGAATTTTTAAATTTGTCCTTTATACTATTTTCATCTTTAGTTTGATAATATCCCTCCGCACTTAAAAAGGTAGCCTTCGCTTCTTTGGAAAAGTTGAGGACATTTTCCAAATAGGCTCGTAGATGATAGTACCCCGTGCCTGCCGATATGTTGGTCTGATTTAAATATACGTCACACTGGTTGAATATGGCGTGCAGAAAGTTTGTTTCAGGGTATACAGCATATTTGTCATCGCAGGCCGTTCCATCAGAATGGGCTATACGTAGCTTAGCGTACATGTGCACACAGCTTGGATCAAAAAAGTAAGGACCTGAGCTGGGTATCACGAATTCTATAGGTGCACTCGGGGAACTAATTGTGTTTAAAGGGTTAATTGTAATAAAATCACTGTGCTCAATAGAAACTTGGGTTGGCGGGAGCTCAAAAAAGGACAGCTCCGACTTACAGCATTGTGAACTACATGGGTGGATGAAGCGTGCCATGGCGAAATAGTGACTCCTCTCTCGACAAGTGGTAAACAAACTATGATTCATGAGATCAATATCCTTAGCTTATATCAGTCAAAAAAGTGGTCAACCATAGGTTTCATTCGCTTACAGCATTTCTTTTTTGATAGCCTTTTACGTTTAATACCACGTGACCCCTTCTTCTTCCGGGGAGCCCTCTCTTCTTCCCGCCACCACGCATTTTTCTCTTTGCATCTTTGATGATTTCGTTCCGTGTACGCTTTAAATGTTTTTTTAGAGCTTCTTTAGGTTTAGCCCCGGCCAATATGTCTTCTGCAGTGTTAAGGCCTGATTGTAGCGCTTTCCTTCCAAGGTATCTGGCACCCCTCTTCAGCAAAGGAACAGCCGTACGTAGTATGGATGAAAAAATGGATCCAAGTCCACTACCGCGCTGGTATCGCATCCCTCGATAGACGGTGAAAGGCTTTCTATCCATTATAACTCAGTGCGTCGAAAGTGTAGCTTCACTGTTAAGCTCCCGTTACCGAATGGGAAGTTTTCGCCCTCAATCGTTCTTATATATATTGTGATATTGGTTATTAAATTAGTTGCGACATTCACATAATGGGGTCTGTCATATGTAATACTCAAACTCCTTCCTCTATGGTTGGGGATGTGAGCAATGCGCAGCAGGCGTGCCTGGGTATCCCCAACAAACTGGTGCTCCACTATATTACTGTAAATATAGCACATGTCTGGGGACCTTTCAGCCAATTTCTCCATCTTCAATTGATACATTAATCTGGACAAGTTATACTGTGTCTCGTGAAATGTGTCTCTTTGGAAGGCTGCGCTATATCGGCCGTTGGTTAGAATTTTGAACTTTCTATGTTCTTTAAGACATCTGTTAGTCTTTGATTTTAGGATTAGTGTATGTGCAGGGTTGTTTACGATTTCATATACTAAATCATTCGTAAGGTTTGAGTTTCTTAAACTTACGTTTAAGCCTCTCACAACATCCTCGGCCGAACCATATTGACCCGGCCCTAGTCTTACTTCTGTACTGTAATACCGTGCAATCTTAGTCCAAGCGATGCGCATAGTTTCATCCATAGCTACCCCAGCTTTTTCACACTCGTCAATGTCTCTAAGAATCGTAAAAACGGTTTCTTCATGTTCAATATTTAAAAAGACGGTGTCCAGCTGAATTTCGCATATCCCCACCTCATACGAATCACGACCCAATTCAATGTGCCCATGGAGTTCTGTTACAAAGTTGGCTAGCGTGTTGTTAGGGTGTACAGACAGGGACGAGGAGGACGGGAGTGTGACGTAGAAATGGTTAGGAGCCATGTTGCATACTATTTAAGCTTCATTATTGCATCAGCTTTTATATAGGTGTTGAAGCTTTCTGGGTACCCTAGCCATTTCACCAGGTACATTTTTCTCCTTCCTGAACCTTTGCTTCCTAAAATTTTCTCAATTTTAAACACATTTTTTTCTAAATTAAACGCAACTTTCTGCAATTCCTCGCGGTAAAAGCCTCCTGAGATTTCTTCCCCATTCAAATCTTCAATGTAATACATCATTATCACACCTTTAGGTCTCACAGCCCTAACTTTAAAAATCTCGCGTGTCCATCCTTGCTCAAAACCCTTTGCGAATTTATTCCCCGAACGCGACAGCCTTACATAATCATTGATTTTGAAGCGCACAGAGTGTGGTGGTGGTGGTGGTGGTGGTCCATCTCTTCTCGGGAGCGTACCTCTTTCTAAAACTTCGTTAGGTGTTGCCCCAATCGTGCGATGGTGTGAGCGGTTGTAGGATGATGCCAATGGTTCCAGAATGTCTAGAAATCTGTATGTGTTTTTATGTGTAAAATAACGGTGCATGCGTTCCTTTATGGTGCGCTGAACTCTTTCAGCTAAAGAAGCCTTATGTATAGAATTGGTTGTGTAATAGCTGATATTAAACTCTGTCAACATATTCTGAAAAGCACGGCCTATAAACTCCTTCCCCATATCCGTACAAAAATAGCCAGGAACCCTGTTTTCTTTTAACATTAGCGTTTTGGTGGCTTTAGCAACTGTTTCAGGTGATTTATTTTTCAGAGGAACTAGCCACAGATATCTAGAGAATACGTCTATTATGAATAGAATGTAGCGGTAACCATCGTTATACACAGAATATCTTTGCATGTCTGTTAAATCTGCTTGCCAAATAGAATCAATCGAGGAAGCCGTTGTCTTGGCTGTTTTAAACCTTTTTCTCACAGGCTTATGAAGCGTATAAGCGTCCTGCTCCCTCAAAAATCTTTCAACATCTTTTTTTCCTACTCCGTAAACGTGCAGTCTATCTACGCCGCCGTAAGAGGATGGGGCAGAAATGTCATAATAACGTTTAGTTAATACGTTAGCCATTTGCGTATTTTAGAGGCAGGTGGGTAGGGTTGGTTTAACCTCTTCTTCTCCTCTTGAAAGGTGTTACCGCAGGGGGTGACGGCGTCTTCAATTGTGCCACAGACGTTGCGTGTTCCAAGTCTTTTAACCTGTTCAGATTCCTATCAACGTTTTAGGGACATTTATTTGTTGTAGTCTTGCTTTAATATGCTTCCATCCTGATGGTGATGGCCTATCCCACTTTCTCACCAGATCATGGACAATGTCTACGATATTCGATCCCTGTACCTTTGATCCTTCCACAATGATCTCCCCTGTATCGGTCCATTGTATGGCGGGATCCTCATTCAATAGATTATAAAGACTTAAGCCTTTACTCCTCAATGTAAGTGGGAGGGTATTTTTTAATACATGTTCGATATGTTGTGTGGCTAATCTTTTTGGTTGATCAGCTGTATCGTCGGGTACAGGTCCTATGTCGCCATCGTCCCCCGTGCTGTGCCTAATAACCACAGGAATCTCCGTAGGGCTCTTATAATTTTCGTACTCGTGAAGAAATTTCTGCAGAGCTTCTTGGTATAAGATTCTTTTCTCATCAGGTGTTTTTTCACTGTTTAATAGGGCTAACAATTCGCTTTCCATTCTTTTAAGTCTGCTTTTACGGGGATCTAGATCCGTGTCTCTTTGCAGTGAAGCGTACACCTCGTGGGGAATCACTACCACTTTCTTCATTATATTAATCTAGTCAGTAAAGGGCCCAAAACTGAAAATAAGATGGGGAGAAATGACCCTCCTGTTTGCACAATAACTCGTTTTTTCTTCGCTACAGTTTGACTTTTACGAGCGAGTGTACGTATTATGTTCTTGTAGCGGCGTAGGCGAGCCTTCTGATGGGTTTTCATTGATACATTGCAATTTATAACGTTAAGACAGATTTCACAGATGCATTTTAAAAAGTCGGCGTCGATATTTTTAATAAACATCTGCTGCATTGCCCGGGGCAGTCGATGATAGATTTTTATTAATTCATGGTATTTCTTTAGTCTCTTTGTCATTCTGGAATATACACCGTTTCAGGCTCGTTTGGAAATATATTCGTTCGCAGAAGCACTCTAAACGTGTTTCGCGGATGAAGGTCGCAAAGCAAATATCCGTAACGCGTGCTTGTAGCTTCTTTATAAACTTCCAAAAACTCCTTACGCTGATTCGGGAACATTTGATTGGCTAATACCCCAATTTGTGATACATCTCTACGTTGCGCGAATAAGACTAGATATTGCGTATTTAACGACACATCGCGCATGTATCTATTTTTGAAAAATAGATTCTGATTGATGAAGAACACGCTTATGTTAAGATGGTGGGAGTATACTGTAAATGTCTCGGCAAACGTTTTATCCATCTCCAACATGAGATCGTCAATTACAATGATTGTATGTTCAGTTCCCTTTAGCGAATTAACGTCATATACACCTTTGTGGAACAAAATATCATCTTGGTACTCGTTGAACACTGATTGATACGTCGAATAGCACCATATAACTTTATGCACAAATTTCGAGAACATCTCGCCCTTTTCTTTAATGATTTTAAGCATAAACACAGTTTTACCACATCCTGTAGGTCCAGATATAATACATGTGGATGGGCTCGTGAATCTGAATTTTTCTACAGAGTCCATTTCTAACACGTCACACTCCTAAGTGGGTCATTTACAAAATATTACAAATTTTGAGTGCTGATCCTTATATTTCTTCTCCCACAGAACCGACGATGAGGTAGAGCACCCTATCATTACGGATGACGATGACAGTGTAGTTGTGATCTCCTCCCCTGAACCAGCGATACAGGTTGCACGTCCAAAGCGGAGGTATGAGAACTCCACATCAGGTATAAAGCGGCCGAAGTACGTACCTGTTGCAGCAGACCCCCAACCCTCAACCTCCCCAGCAGCAGCAGCACCTAATATACCCCCTTATTCCGCCCCCCGTTCTGTTAAGTCTACAATAATAGATCCCCAACCCTCCTACGCAACAGGGCCCCCAGCAGCAGCACCTAATATATCCACTAATTCATCCGCCCCCCGTTCTGTTGAGGATGTTATTACGTTCGAGTTAGTGCGATCCGCAGCCCCCACCCCCCCTTGACTAGAAATCGGTATAGAGTCAGGGTCGACCCTAGAGCCCTGTATAGCAATGGAATTGAGCGCGGGATACGCAGGTAGAGCGTATTATAGAGTTTGCTCTTCAGAATCGCGACGAGCGTGAGGTCAGGACGAGTCTGTCCTTTGGGTTCGGGTCAGATGACGGTGATGTAGACGATTATTGGGTGATAGTACCGTTCAGGCGTTTGGCTGCTGAAGATGTAGAATATATATTAGGGCGTATAATGCAAGCCGTCCAAAGTAGTATAGCCTTCAATATGGACAACTTCACGGTAAATATTGACCGTGTATTCCGTGTTGCGGGTCATAGTGCCATACCGTACACTCTTAACTTCAATTCTCCAACTATTTACCGAAGGCATATAAACGTCGATCGTGGTTGCGGCTTTATAGCAGTACTCTTAGCACGTATGTTTACTGTACAAAATACACGGACTCAAAAAATTTGGCTGCCTACGATCGTTGAGCGTGCCCGTAAACTAGCTGTAGACTGTGAACTTGAATTTGACTGTAATATGGGTCCTGAAGAGCTGAGAAAGGTAGAACAGGAAATGAATGTGCGCATAGTTATATTTGGTTTGGATGATCGCCGCCGGACTGTGTATGTTTTTAAAAGCTGTGTGAGAGATCGTACAAGGCCCCTACTTATTTTAGGATTGTCAGGGACAACGTATCTCCCCATCCGTAATATAAGGGGGCTTTACGCGAGTTATGACAAAAGTCGAAAATATGGGAGACATCATGATTTGTGTAAGGGGTGCCTCGAGTTTGCGGATGATATAGTGAGACATTGTAAAGAATGTCACATGGTATGTGAGCAGTGTAAAAGCACCAAATGTGAAAGCCGTGTAGTTGAGAAGAGAGACTGTGATGTGTGTAGACGCACATTTTTCAATAATAGCTGCTTTGATCTCCATAAATCAATTGGTACGTGCAGGAAAATGAGAATCTGTGAATGTGGTATGTTTCACACAATGGATAATTGGGGAAAATTTAAGCACAAGTGCGACGTAATTCACTGTCCTACATGCCAGGAGGAATATAAGGCGGATGGAGTAAAGCATGTGTGTTATATGAAAGATGCTAAGCCTAAAAATAACCCTTGTATAACTGTGTACTACGATATAGAAACATATACGAACGCTGAAACCAAAGAGGTAATTCCACATTTACTTGTGAGCCAGACCATCTGTGATGAGTGTATGGGTATCGAATGTGACGAGTGCCCCAAATGCGGTAAACGGACAAACGTTTTTAAAACGAATGTCGCGATAGTCCTGTGAAACTATTTGTGTCCTATATTGTCAAGTTAGCCGACAAGTTCAAAAAAATGACTGTGTATATTCTCGCCCATAACGGGGCAAAGTTTGACACGCAGTTCCTTTATAAGGAGTTGCTTGAACACGAATCCTCTGAGATATTTACAGGTGATCCATTGAAAAGAGGCAACAAATTAATACAGATGCAGATAAGAGGCAATGTACAATTTAAAGATACTTTATTATTCACACCTTGTAAATTAGCAAAGCTACCCAAGGTGATGGGAGTAGCAGCTGAAGTTTCCAAAGGATACTTCCCATACACTTTCCTCACCAGCGAGACTTTAAACTACGTAGGCCCACCACCCCCCAAACATTATTTTGACTGCATGGATGAACGTGAAGACTTTGATCGATACTACGACAGTTTTAATGAAAGTAACCCTTATAATATAGCTGATGAATGTGAGCGTTATTGCGTGAATGATGTGCGCGTGCTTAGAGTATGTTTCCAGGCCTTTAGAAGTATGTACATAGCCCGTTTCAAATGCGATCCACTGCAAGTCGCAACCACCATCGCATCATTATGTTTTACGGTGTTCAAGAATAACTTCATGCCTAAAGACACCTTAGCCATTATTCACCGAAACAACCCCCGCAGTTACGGACACAAGGCTATTTACTGGCTCATACACCTGCAGCAACAAACAGGTGTATACATAAAGCACGCCCGCAACACGGGTGAAGTACCCATTAAGATTAATGGACGTGTTTTTTGGGTTGATGGGTTAAGTGAAAACCGTGTCACTGGTGTGAAGACTGTGTATCCTTTAACGGTGCTGGTGGCATGGATGCCCCCGCCTGAGTGCGGATCGTCGGAGATATCAACGGTAGGTCTCCTGCCGACTGTCTTGCATCGACCCGCACCCGCGATCAACTTATAGGATCACAGTTCACTCACAAAGTCTTGTGGGAGCATGAATATGATGCACGGATGGAGACAGACGATGTATACCGTGAGGAAATAAAAACGATCAAGCGTTCAATGGTGCTGGATCCTCTCAAATGTGGTGATAGCTTGTTTGGAGGACGTACAAATCCTTTCAGACTATACTTCCCACCTACGGAGGGCGTGAAGCTCCATTACTACGATTTCTGTTCTTTATACCCATACGTGATGAAGAGCAATCCGTACCCCGTGGGCGCTCCTGAGAAACTGGTGGGACCTAGCATACCCTCCATCAATGAATTTTCAAAAAATTTGAATGATCATTACTTTGGGCTCTCTTTCGTAGACGTACTCCCCCCATGCAATTTATGGATGCCGATCTTACCTGTCGTTATCGACGACAAGCTCATGTTTCCCCTGTGCGTGAAGTGCGCGGAAGAGGATAACGGCGAATGTAACCATATACCCCACCAGCGTAAGATCAGAGGCGTATATACAAGTCCTGAGCTGGCCCTAGCCGTACGCCATGGTTATAGAATACTGAAGATACACGAGGTGTGGAGGTTTCAGAAGCTCCCCAACCTTTTCACACCATATATAAACGCCTTTTTGAAGGATAAGGTTGAAGCATCAGGGTATCCGCGAGGAGTTGATACCGAAGATGAAAAGTCTGCCTATATTCAACGTTACCGCGACCGCGAAGGTATACAACTTGATCGTGTCCAAATTGTAAAGAATCCTGGCAAGCGCTTTAGTGCAAAATTGTGTCTAAACAGTCTATGGGGAAAATTTGCGCAGAATACCGGCAGAGGGAACATTCATTTGGCACAAAGTTATAGCGATGTCTGGGATTATGCCAATGCCCCCGATAAAGAGGTCATGGAGATCGTGAATGTAGGTAATACTTACGTAATAAAGTACAACAACACTGAATTTGCCACAGATACCTCAAGGGTTACAAACATACCTGTGGCGAGCTTCACAACAGCCTACGCCCGTATAAAACTTTGGGGTCTATTGCATTCTCTTGGGCGGAGAGTATTGTATGCCGATACAGATAGCGTGATATTCACAGAGAGGGAGGGTGATTACATGCCCGCTATTGGGGAGTTCCTCGGCGAGCTCACTGATGAGATCAAGGATGAGTATGGGGACGACGCATACGCCGACTCTTTTATCTCAACAGGACCTAAGACTTATGGGGTACGGGTCAGGGTAGGGGATGAAATGAAATATATCGTGAAGGCAAAGGGTATTACGCTCAACCATGCGAATCGGGAGGTTGTTAACTTTGAGTCGTTGAAGGATCTAGTATGTTTGGAACCTCACCAACTAATTGTAGGCACCCACAATTTTCGGGCGCAGAAGCTGGGAGGCGTGAAGGAACTTAGGGGTACGATGGTGTGCCGTAACACCTATAGGAAACGTTACCAGTTACCTGGCACCTATGATACCGTACCCTTTGGATACCAATGATGCTTCTAACTCACACGTCTTGTATATAATCGTATCTATTTGTAAATATATATGTATATATAACTTGAATATCTCGAATCGTATTTGTAAATATATGAATATCTCAATAAATCAAATAGCGTTTCACTTTCTCCTTTGTGTGTGTGTGTGTGTGTGTGTGTGTGTGTGTAGGTGAAAGTTCTAAGCTCCGCCCACTGCGTGAGTCATGCTACTATCTGGGAGTCCCTGCGTGGTCAGTCGACCGCAGTAAGCCCGAGAGATCAGACGTGTATTCAGATCAGACGTATATTGAAATGGCTACCTTTAATATCGCTTGCACAACGTTTATGAAATGGTATTCAGTAAAGTGTGAGGATGTGGTGGATACCGAAAAACTTCCTATTCCCCCCTCCTATGCCTCTTTTAAAACCACATTGGATTGTGCGAAGTTCCAAGATGTACAAATACTCTACGGATGTTCTGGTGAGACTGTTGAAGGCTTTCGTTGCACAGACGATGTGCTGAAGTATGCTGCAGGGCTAAACTTTATAAAGTCTCACATACACCGTGAAGTAAAAGAAACAACGCGTGCAGAAGAGAAGCAGCAGGTATGGATAATGAGCCTTGTGGATGGGTGGTGTGACAAGCGGTATTACGTCATGCTACACCATGTCGATTACTCATACCCTACGTCTGAAAATGTGAATCTCGTGATCATGGACAATCTTAGGTGTTTTTATCACTATATTAACGTATATCATGATGAGGTTCATAGTGAGGTTGTGGCTAGTGCCATGCGTGAGTTTTTAACAGATTTTAGAGACGAGCATCGTTTGATGGGTAGAAAGGAAAAATATGAGCATATGTTCCTCTCAAATAGTGCGCCGGAGTGTGGAGATGATTAGCGCCTAGTTCTTATCCAAAGTGCGTAGGCTGGTAGTGACGAAACGGAAAAACAAATATGTGCAACAATTCGAGTCGTACGAACATGCCCATTCACGTATCATCGAGTCAGCCGCCCGTCGAACCGTTCCTGCCTGTGCCTCACACGGCTCATAGTTATCTCAGAGCTTGAGCCGAGTAGACGTGCGCTCCTCGAATACGATGGAACTTCCTTTGAGCAGCATTCTCAACGCCTCGTACGATGTGTCCGTGACGAAATCGTTGCGCGTGTTCAGGCGTAATTCCGGTACCATTAGCTATGTACTGGAAACGGAATGTAGACCGACAAACAAACGGGTTTATTTAAGTATCGAGGAGATGAATAGAATCTTCGTGATAGTTGATAAGTGGTGTGAAGATCGTTATAAAATACCTGCTAACGTAGGTACAAGAAGAGAGCAGATTAGTGACGCGCCCTCATACGCCGTTGTATGTACGTTGTGTATAAATAACGATCGGCCGTGCATTGATATAAGGCTGATGTGGAAGAATGCTTCTGATAATAACGCTCTTATTCCTACGCGAAACCGTTTCATCCTCGACAGAATGTTTGAAATCGTCGGATTCCGTAAACTGAAACCTATATTAGACGCGCGTGTTACGGATATGCTTTATTTTGATACAGTTCTTGAATACGCATACACTGCTCTGCTCGATGGGTTTACCGAGTGTAGGACTGGTGAGAATGGTCTAGTGCTGGATGTTTATTTAAAAAGTTTAGACTCTTTGAAATACCATGAACTTTGGTACAAAGCAATTGATCGGTACAAGGCTGAGCTCACCTACACCGTTCACCCTGAAGAACTATTTCTTTATATAACGCGCAGTTGCCGTAACGATTTAGAAGATTATTTCAATTGCCGTTATGTTGAGTGAAGAGTTCACGATTGAAAAGCTCGAGTCGGTAGAAATAAACCCTCGATTGGAAAAGCATTCTTATAAACTTGTGTTTAATAATGTAGCTAACGATGAACTCTTTGTGCGTGCTTTTGATTGTATTCTAGACGTTTTAAAGATGACTTGCCAACCGGTTGTAAAGTGGGGACAAAAATAGTACTGAACGATATGAAAGCCATTCATATCGAATACAGGTTTCCCTATACTTTAAGCGGTGAAATATTATTAAGCCGCATAGACTGCGTAATGCAGAGCAATAATGATGTAATTGTAAACTCGATTAAGACCGATTTTAGTATTTTGAAAAAAAAGTGAATTGTATATATATATTTTGCTTGACGATTATGTACATATTTCTATTGATTTGTGTTTATATATATATATATATATATATATATATATATATATTTTGCTTGATATTTCTCCTGTACTGTTATGTACATATTGAAGTGTATATGAAATGTATATTTTATTTTATATAATTATGTGTATATATTTCTGTTATGTACATATTCCTCAAATGTATATTTTATTTTCTATATATTTATAATAAAAAGAATGATGCAATGTTGTTTATTGTTATGCCTTCTACTACCGGTATTCTGTATACAACAGGTATCTGGCAATATTTAAGCCTTCTAAGCCAACTGGCTGATTAGGAGTCTATAATAGTGTATACAATGGAATACATGGCGCTATCTGGCAACTCAGCCAACTGGCTGATTAGGCGTATATAATAATAATGTACGCAATAATAAAAAGAGGTATCTGACAACCAGCCAACTGGCTGATTAGGAGTCTATAATAGTGTATACAATGGAATACATGGCGCTATCTGGCAACTCAGCCAACTGGCTGATTAGGCGTATATAATAATAATAATGTATGCAATAATAAAAAGAGGTATCTGACAACCAGCCAACTGGCTGATTAGGAGTCTATAATAGTGTATACAATGGTATCTGGCAACTCAGCCAACTGGCTGATTAGGAGCCTATAAAACAACGCCAACTCGGCTGATTAGGCGTATATAATAATGTATGCAATAATAAAAAGAGGTATCTGACAACCAGCCAACTGGCTGATTAGGATAATAATGTATACAATGGAATACATGGCGCTATCTGGCAACTCAAGCCATTTACGCCAACTGGCTGATTAGGAGCCTATAAAACAACGCCAGACCGGCTGGAAGCCTTAATGTGCACTTGGCTCCTGCCAGGTGAACACCTCTCCTCCTTTCTCTCCTCCTCCTCCTTTCTCTTGGGGGATAACGCCGCCTCCAAGTTTTCCCCCCACCCCCCTTTGCAACAACCCCCTTCCCCCCTTTGCAACATCCCCCTCCCCCTTTGCAACAAACCCCACCCCCATTTGCAACATTACATAATAACCTGCAACATTCCTGCACTCTCCCCTTTTGCGGCTATACTACTAAGTTCCAGGCTCAGCAGGCTGAAACTTTCTGAAAGCACCTTGAAAAATGGAACTTCCAGCCTGCTCTAGTGGCGATTGTCACAGACTCACAGTCCATTGCGGCAGCCGGCAGTCTATCCTGAGGCATCGTCATATGTGGTTGTGTAAAGTTCAGCGCTAACTGTGCAATTAGCCTTAGCCTATTGATCATATTAGACTAGGACAACATTTGTAACATGGCTGCAGCAAGTGGAAATTGTGGGAAAGAAGGTGGTAAAATAGAAGTTGTTGATGGTGGAAAGGAAAATGAAAATAGCGAATCACACCTGCACCCACTTTTTGATGGAAAATATTTCCGAATAACTTCCAAAGATGGTAGTAAAGTGAAGACTTTGTCTTCTGTGCCACAAAACAATTGCAGCGTCAACTTCTGCGACTTCTCGATTTTATTTGACTCTAAGCTGATGTTAGTGATTTTATGTGCCTTTTGAAAAGTATCTAAATTGTATTTGAAATGTATTTAAATACATTTTAGGAGTAATGTATTTAGTATTTAAATACTTTCTGAAAACCCGAATTTTATTTAGTATTTAATTACTTTTATTTTCAAGTAATGTATTTATTATTTAAATACATCTAAAGTATTTACTGCCCATGTCTGGATACATTGGACCGTAAGGTTAGGTGTCTTTGGTAAAACAGACTGTACAGTATAAATTAAATGATTGTTTCCACTTTTTTTAATGCTCATATTAGGGCCGTAAAATCCAAAACACTTCTGAAAAACCAACCTTAATTGGCCAGTATTAACCAATCACTTTTTTCATTTAACTGTGATTGATTAAATTGTATCGCTATAATACGATTTATATTAGCAGCAAATGCCGCCAATTCAAATTCCGAGTGGATGAACGAATCTCAATCTCCAAATCTGCAATTAGAGCCCAATGAGTCTTCGTTTCAAATTACTGTATGTTGGCACACAATTCTAGAATCTTTTATCTTAAACAAAATGTGAACCATGATTACATTTCAACATTCCAACTAAATATCGTAAAATGAGAACCGTTTTAGAATGTAGGTTATGTTGCTTTACACTGCTTGTGTAGTATAATGTAAAATTATAAAATTAATGCATAATTTCAATATCATCTATACATACATACACACACACACTATATATATATATATATATATATATATATATATATATATATATATATATATACAGGGTGGCACAAAAGTCAGGAATCAAAGACGCCAGAGAGAATGGATCTTTTCCGGTCCATGGCCTCTACTCTATTTTTAAATAAAATTACTTTTTTTTAGTAAAAAAATTAATAATTTATAATTTTTTAGTTAAAAGATTTATAACATGCAATGACAAGTTACAAATTTTGTAACTAAAAAATTAAAAATTATTTATATTTTAAATGAAAAAGTAATTTTTAATTAAAAATAGTGGCGGCCATAGAACGGGAGAGATCCATTCTCTCTGGCTCCTTTGACTCCGGATCCGGACTTTTGCACTACCCTGTATATATATATATATATATATATATATATATATATCGTAAAGAACAACGCTTTGTATCGGAGAATATTCCGCGCAAGACGAGAGCGAAAGAACGAAACAAATGAAAAAATGAGGTAACCACCCGGGAATCGAACCCGGGATCTTCCGATTGCCGGTCAGATATGATAACCATTACACCACGGGCCTCACTCAATCAAATGTCGTAATTCCTCTACATGCGCGCAGAAACCAATGCCCCAAAGGGGCACCTCCCGCATGCCGTAACATTATATACATTATAACTGCAAACACGCAGTATAATTAACATAAAGAACGACGCTTTGTATCGGAGAATATTCGTTCTTTCGCTCTCGTCTTGCGCGGAATATTCTCCGATACAAAGCGTCGTTCTTTACGTTAATTATACTGCGTGTTTGCAGTTATAATGTATATAATGTTACGGCATGCGGGAGGTGCCCCTTTGGGGCATTGGTTTCTGCGCGCATGTAGAGGAATTACGACATTTGATTGAGTGAGGCCCGTGGTGTAATGGTTATCATATCTGACCGGCAATCGGAAGATCCCGGGTTCGATTCCCGGGTGGTTACCTCATTTTTTAATTTGTTTCGTTCTTTCGCTCTCGTCTTGCGCGGAATATTCTCCGATACAAAGCGTCGTTCTTTACGTTAATTATACTGCGTGTTTGCAGTTATAATGTATATATATATATATTAGTGATGTAGCGGAGGTCATTTTTTTCACATCCGCGGATGCGGATGAGGATGTTTGATTTCAACATCCGCGGATGCGGATGTCTACATTTTCGTTATTTTTTAGGATATATTCGAGATTTGTTGTGTTTAACGTATATAATAAGTTATTATATAGAGAGAGCTGTAGCTATAATGTAGTATAATTGATTAATTGTACAATAATTGCTGTACTTTTCTCTGAACATATAAAATAATATCAAGCATCTAACTAATATAGAAATCAATTAGTGAATTCGTCTGCAAATAAATTCGTTATATTTTGTTGAGTTTCAGCCACAATTAGAAACCATAATTGTGTTACCAGGATGCGGGACGTGAACCCAACTCAAATGCACCCCACCGACCTCTTTCCCCAACCTCCACCCTTATAGAAAGAGATCTTTAATTAGCTTGATAACTATTTATATTAAGTTATGCTTAAGGAATATTAATTTTTCTGCCTTTTCTGCTGCCAGTCTGTTTCTCTTTTCATCATATATTAATCCAGCACTGCTAAATAATCTCTCGCTTGGTACGTTTGTTGGAGGACAGGCTAAATGTTTCCTTGCAAGTTTACTCAAGTATGGATAGATATTCTGCGTATTTTTCCACCAACTAATAGGATTGTCACATGCAGCCAGGCGTTTTTCTTGGTGATAGCTCTCGATCATTTTTACTACATCTTTTGACATCGCGTAGGTCTCGTCATTGCTGCTTGACTCAAGAAACTGAGAGACAGATTCTGTGATAAATTTGCTTGTTGAAGGTGTTGGTTCTGTCACTGAAACTTTTATTCTTTTGGTGGGTGGCGAAGCGACAGATTCAAGAGATTGAAGCTCTTCAACTGCTTTGACAAGTGATGATTTAACTCGTTCTAATGTACTAGGTGAAAATAACTTAGCTTTGTAACGTGGATCTAAGTAGGTTGCAAGAGTAACTTCATACAAGAACAGCCTCTCGTCTTGTCGCTTACATCACTTTTGCGCACAATGAACTAGTTCTATTAATATAGTAGAATTTGATAATTTCCGCTTATTAATGACATTTTATCTCAACGGTCCACATCCGCACGACATCCGCAGTCCAAAGTGCAGATGCGGGTGCGAGAAAATGTGCGGATGTTCCGCGGATGCGGATGCGGATGCGACCTACATCACTAATATATATATATATATATATATATATATATATATATATATATATATATATATATATATATATATATATATATAGCCGCATGCAAAAGTTTGGCCATCCCTATTAAATCCTTGAAAATGTTCGAACTGTGATGCAACCAGAAAAGTAGCAATTTCAAAATATTTATCGAAATATTGCCATATATTTATAAAAATGAACGAGTCAAGATTAATCAACTTGTACTAGTATAAGACTGCAACACACAAAAGTTTAGGGGTACCCTTCAAATCAGTAACACGTAGAACTTACTGTACAGTATATGCACGAATACATTGCGGGAATATGCAATCATCAACAGAATTTATTCGCACACACAGTCATGTAAGCGTCAGACTTGAAATATGTGTTAAATATAACGCAATGGGTATACTTTTAGCATTTCAGGCATAAAAATCTGGGATTTTCTAATACAGCGTTAAACCAACGATGCGTTCTTCGAAAGAGCTTTCGGAAGACCTGAAACGGAAGACTGTCGACGCGCACGAGTCGTGAGAAAGCTACAAGAACGTTTCCAAGGGTCACGACATAATTATTACGATCCGGAACGTCATAAAGAAATGATAGCAATAGTAGTAGCTTGGTATTGCTGCATTCTTATTATGACCAGGAACGCCATCGAGAATATTCCCCAGAGCAACGAAGATTGTTTGAGATGTCGAGAACCTCGAACTTCCTGCCAATGACCTTCAGTCGTCACTTGAAACAGCGGGTACTTCAGTGCATATCTCAATGGGTCAGGGAACGCTTCGCAAGAATTGTCAACACGGGAGGATTGTAGGGAAGAAGCCATTTGTGCGTTCTCATCACAAAGTTGCAAGTCTGAAAAAAAAAACTACGCTCCTCAAGAGACTTGGAACAACATTCTTTGGTCTGATGAAACAAAAATCGAACTTTCGACCATAATCAAAAAGGTTTGTGTGTAAGTATACAAGGTGTTTAATAAGAAGAATGTTATCCCGACCATTAACCACGGTAGTGTTTCGGTCATGCTTTGGGTCTGGGTCATTTGCAGGTGTGGGTAATATTGGTTTGAATTGAGAGAGTAACCAATGGCTTCAGCAAAGGATCAGTAAATTTTGGATGAAAAACTTCTGCCTTCGGTGAGAAAGTTGAAGGTAGGGTGTGAACGAACACTCCAAAAAGATATTAATCGCAGAATACATCCAAAAGTACAGTAAAATGGTTAAAAAATTAAAAGTTAAAAAGTTAAAAAGTTCTTAGTGTTTTATAAAAGGAGTCAAAAAAAAATTAAAAAACAAAAAAAAAACACCGTAAACGATGTTAGCCTACTTAGTTGAGGTTTGAGTGAAAAATAATACGAAGAAAAACAACGTAACTGGTGTCACGATACCATTCATTGCAACATCCTTACTGTGTAAAACTGGTTCACGCTACCATTTCATTTTGTATCGTAAATAATGTCTGTGCATTAAATTGTTTGTGAATTTTGTGTGGGTGGCAATATTCTCTTTGTAACATTCCGAATTTGTGAAAAATATTATAGGTCTAGCCTAATACCAATCGTAACAATGTTCAGGTTTGTTCATGATGATATTCATTTCTCATATTACGTTGCCACCCACCCACGAACGGAACAGCCACCACCACCCTATCGATATTCGGGGTCAGCGGGAAAGGAACATCAACTCCGGGAGAAATCCCGCACTGAACAACCTAACGTAAAACAAATTGGACGGTGTGTAAAGTGTGAGGAATCATAAAGGACAACTTATTTAAGAGTTTTTTAGTCAAAATCCTAACACGGGTGAACTTTTAAAAAATAAACATTGTCCACAGTAAAAAAAAACGCTTTCTCTAAACTTTCTTACAGAACCCCATTATTCCTGCTTTAACGCAAGGAAAGTGATAAAAATTAAAAAAAAAAGTCACGGACGAAAATTTACACAAATGTTTGACCAACTTGGGGCATTTATGACTACATATATGAGGCGTCGCGAGTATGAGAGGTGAACTCGCCAAACCAGTTTTGAGATAGACCCATTTAAACTTTGCGATTATTGTGTACGAGGGGCATATAGCGCAAATACATGTATTGAAAATAACTACATTTTGAGCGTACGAGGGGGGTATTTGGCTATACCAAATTGTCTCTGAATGGGGGAGGGTTGAACTATTCATTCGTGGAATAATCGCAAAATCGCCAATGTGGCGAGTTCGCCCCTCGTACTCGCGAGGCCTCATATTATATATATATATATATATATATATATATATATAGAGAGAGAGAGAGAGAGAGAGAGAGAGAGAGAGAGTTACAAGGAAAAGAAGTACCTCAAAAGGCCTTGCGGCCCATACCGAGGAGGTACCAATGGCAACGGGTGCCACGGAAAATTTTCTACACACTCAAATAGTGTGCAAAATTTGGTCTAACCTTTTCTTGAACTGATCCACAGAGGAACTGTTCACAACTTCCGAAGGTAACCTGTTCCATGTGTCACAGATCTTATACGTAAAGTAATTCCCACACACACTAGTCCTAAACCGTTTCAAATCCAACTTCCAACCATTGTTGCGAGTTGGGTTATCATTTAAACTAAACATACTTCTAAAATCGACATCGTTGAACCCGCGTAAGAGCTTGAAAACCTCGATCAATTGACCGCGCAGCCTCCGAGTTTCAAGCGAAAACAAGTTCAGGGCGCGTAACGGTCGATTGTAGCCCATATGCCTAACGGAAGGGATTAACTTTGTGGCCCTCGCCTGCACTCGCTCCAGCCTCTCAATATCTTTCCTGAGGGTGGGCGACCAGAACTGCACAGCATACTCCAGGTACGGCCGAACAAGGGAATTGTACAGTGAGAGCACAATCTCCTTGTTCCGAAACTGAAATTGCCTCCTGATATAACCCAATAGTTTCTGGGCTTTCTTTTCCACCTCTACACACTGTTTCGTAAACTTAAGGTCACTGCTAATTAGCACACCCAAGTCCTTTTCTAAATCAGTCACCTCGATATTACTACCCAACATCGAGTAGTCCGACTTGGGATTGGCGTAGCCAATGTGCATCACTGCATTTACCCAAGTTAAACGACATTTGCCATTTTTCGGACCACTCTCCTATCCTACCTAGGTCCGCACGCAGTTCCTCGATCGCTTCGGGCGTCCCAACATTGGCCCCAAGCTTGGTGTCATCAGCGAATTTGGCGATCCGACTGACGATGCCACCGTCGATATCATTTATGTAAATGATAAACAACAGTGGCCCCAAAACGGAACCCTGAGGAACCCCACTAGTGACCGAGGCCCAACCCGATCTATCCCCTTTAATTACCACCCTCTGCCGCCTATTCCTCAGCCAGTTTTCAATCCACCTACCTATTTCCCCACAGATACCCAGCGCGCGCACTTTCGCCGTTAGCCGGCGGTGAGGTACCTTATCAAAGGCTTTCTGAAAGTCGAGATAAAGTATATCAATAGCCCTACTCTTATCGTACTCACTCAACATGACGTGGAAAAACTCGAGCAAGTTGGTGAGACACGACCTATGCCGTCTAAACCCATGTTGGGAGTCCCCAAGCAGCTTGTAGGAATCCAGATGGTCAACGATCCTATCAGCTATTATCCCTTCTAATAATTTACCTACAACTGAAGTGAGACTAATGGGACGATAGTTCCCTGGACTTTCGTGATCCCCTTTCTTAAAGATAGGGGTCACGTTGGCTTCCCTCCAGTCACCAGGCACCTGGCCCATCTCCAACGATTTGTTGAAGACTGTAGCCAGGTGGGGAGCCACCTGGTCGCGCACTTCTCGCAACACTCTGGGGAGAAACTGGTCTGGCCCAGGAGCCTTAAACGCGCTCAGTTTGTCTATTCTATCGGCAACGACTGTCGCGGTACATCTAACACTATCCAGGCCAGCACCTTCGTGCCTCACGCCTGGCTCGGGGATGACGCGGGTATCCTCCATGGTGAACACTCTCGCAAAGTACTCATTCAGCACATTAGCGATGTCCGCGTCGAAGGTCCGCAGAACGCCGCTTCCGTCCTTTAACGGACCTATCATGCTTCTAATGGGCTTTCTACTATTAACATAACTGAAGAATTCCTTAGGGTTCCCCTTGCAGAGGCTTGCCACCCGTAGTTCTTCGTTACGTTTCGCTAGCCTAACCTTCGCCTTCACTTCCCTACACAGGCGGACATACGCTTGTGTTCTCGTGGGAACGATTGGCCTTCGCCCTCCTATACGCTACTTTCCTATTTCGGATAGCCGAAGCGATGTCACGATTGAACCACTTAGGCTGCGTTGAAGCAGGGGTGACCGGTTTTGAGGGTATGGCAGCAGACTGCAGCACCATAAACTCGTCCCGGAATGCACTCCACACTCCCTCAACATCGCCGCCAACCTCTAACCCCATCTCTCCTACGCTATCCCTGAGGCTAACAAAGTTTGCCCGCCGGAGATCGAGCTTACTGCCTCTCGAGTTACTACGCTTCATCCGAGGGACGCACACACGGAACCTAATAAGACCGTGATCACTCCCGCCCAATGATTCGTCAACGGTGAGGCCAGTGACGAGGTTGTCTTCGGTCGTGAATACTAAGTCTAGAACGCTTTCGCATCGTGTAGGCTCGTTGACCCACTGAGTGAGGAAGTTCTCATCAGCAAAGTCAACTAGCCTCCTCCCTTCAGCATCGGCAGTCCTGTTTTCCCACTTTATGCCGCGACAGTTGAAGTCTCCTAAAACTACACACACCCTATCCCCTAGCAGTCTACTGAGTTCGGTGTACAGGGCTGTATCCTCCACGAGGAGGAGATGCGGAGGTCTGTACACCAAGATTAACCTATAGTTCGTCCCTCCCACGTTCAGATCGACGCCAAGCAGCTCCCGTTCCGACGGGAACTGGCAGTCAACCGGACTCAACGTGTCTCTGACGTATATTAGTATCCCACCCCCCTCCCCACGGGTGCGGTCTTTGTGAAACATTCTATACCCGGGAATTTCGAACTCCCCAACGTAGTCCCTACGATCAGTATGAATCCAGGACTCGGTGATAGCAACGATATCCTGGTATTCTGATGCTAAGAGTGCCCGTAGCTCGCCAAACTTGTTCCTGATCGACCTAGCATTAAAAAGCATTGCACGGAGGGAGCCTCCCCTATTCTGACCGCCCCCTAGCACGACCCGTTTCCCGAACAGCCAGGGCTGTCGGGAGTTGAATAGCCCCTCACTAACGAGGGGACAATCTACGCAGGAGCTTGAGCCCCCTCCAACGTGGAAGGAGAGTCACTACCTGCTGTTGGAGGGGGACTAACTACTGGGGGAGGGGGACTAACTACTGGGGGAGGGGGACTAACTACTGGGGGAGGGGGACTACCTGCTGTTGGAGGGGGACTACCTGCTGGGGGAGGGGGAGGGGGACTACCTGCTGGGGGAGGGGGACTACCTGCTGGGGGAGGGGGACTAACTGCTGGGGGAGGGGGACTAACTGCTGGAGAGAGAGAGAGAGAGAGAGTCTTTGCTTTTTCCAAATTTTTTATTTCATTATAAAAGTCAATAAATAAATAGGAAATTAATTGAATCCATATATTTAAAATTGTATTCCTTTCCCCTTTGCATGCATTAATTCAATAAAATTGTTGTTTATTGACTTTTATAATCAAATAATTTTTTTTAAAAAACAAAGGTGTCCATTTACTTTTGTCAACCCTCTGTGTGTGTGTGTGTGTGTGTGTGTGTGTGTGTGTGTGTGTGTGTGTGTACACTGAAGGAAAACAGCTTGGCTGTCAGGGGGCCAAGACCAGTTTCCAAAGGACTTCAGAAACGTGACAGGGATCAAAGTTGAAATCTTCAAAAGAAGACTGGATTCCTGGCTCAGGATGGTACCGGATGAGCTGGGTGTACCTGGCTATGTGCGGTGGAGAGCGCAAGAGAGCTATTCGCTCCTCCACCAAGCCAGGCCTAGAGGCGGGGCCACCAGCTTGACCTTCGTGTGAAGAGAGACCAACGCAAGGAACTGCTACGAGGTGTACACACTACACACACACACACACACACACACTGCTTTGGGAGGAGTGAAGATTTTATTTTAGTATATTATGATGAATAACTACATAACATCAATAATTATGCAGTTACTCAACTAAGCCAGTCACAGTCCACTACCTGACGAATACAACGGACCAAATTACTCTGGTTCAATAATTTTACCATTAAATTACCTTTCCTCACGATGACATACAAGCGTCATGTTACGTATACGACCGAACTGAGGCTCTTGGCACTAATTTGAAGCCGTATAGCGCTTCCATTAAAAGTGTTCGAAGGCGCTACCTGCTTTAATGTTTATTAACATGGAAGGTTCAATAGTTTTTCATTAAAATACCTGCAGAATTTGTCTTAATTTTATAAGTGTATACATTTCGGCAAAAAATAATGGACTCGTAAAAGTTTCATTGAAGCTCGATTACAGACAAACTGCACTTTCCTGCAAGAATTTTCTTTGGGTAAGTAGTATATGCGCATTTAGGGAGAGGTAGGTGTGGGGGTAATGTGGGATGGGGGATCATAAGGGGGAATGGAGAGGGAAGAGTGTCAATACCAAGTGGGGAGTGCTAGTCTCATAGGGGGCCCAAAAAGGGCGGGGGTACCCCCCAAAAATAAAAAAGTTGAATATAGAACTGGAATTTTTTCTGTGTATATATATCTATGACGTCACACTATGAAATTAAATTTGGCGGCTACCATTTTTAAAAAGATGCCCACCAGACGTTTAAAATAAATCAGCACACTGCTCCAATGCTACCATGAATGTAGCAGCGTACATATACCACGACAACACTGTCTTAAGCATAACTGATATTACACCATCGGGAGTCGAAACTCCGACCTCAGTGTGATAGTTAAAATTATATATACTGTATATGAGGAAGCCTAAAATCAGCACGCTGCCCCAGTGCTACTATGAATGTAGAATATGGTTAACCTTGGTTTTGCTTCCGCCCGAACTCTTCCTTCTGACGAAGGTCAAGCTTGTCACTCAACCTTAGACCTACAGTTTAACGGAGAATCCGAACCACGCCCCACCAGCAGCCCAGCGTTTTAACCACTAGGCTACACAGGGTACCCATTTATCTATCAACCAATTTCTTTATTGTATGTAAGGATGAACAGCTGGCTTTTGCTGCGTGCCGCCTGCCATCACCGGGTCTCGATCCGGGGCCGATGGATTCGTAGTCAGCGACGCTAACCACTACACCACCGAGGCTATATACATATGTCGGGATGGTGTTTTAAATATATATATATATACTCCTGGCAGAAGAGCGCCACTGTCGGATAGCCGTTGCGTGTGTGTGTTCTTCTCTGTAGTACATGACGTTACAGCATTCCTTTCGTTAGGTAACTCAGTATGTTGCTTTGTCGTCCCATCTATGAAGTGTATACCGCTTACGCTCAAGATTCTTCTTTTCAATCTTGACCCGACTGCGTGTTACGAACAATTTGATGCCCTCGTCGATTGGCGTCTTTTCTCTCGATCCATTGAGAGAATGGAATGTTTATAAATTTCGATGTGGAAAGGGCTTTATTTCATAGGGATAGTTCACTTCTCAAGAGATTACATTTTTCCAGAGCAAAGTTAAAATAGAAATAGAAGTTTTGTCAGTACACTCGTTTCGAGGGTTGTTAACAAAACCAATGAGCTTACCGACCGCCAAAGAGGCGAAGCACGAACTGGCATTCCTTTCCTTGCCATGCCCTGGAGAGACTCTCGTGGTGCCATGTTTACCAAAGATTATTAAAGTTGCAAAGTCCTAGTCTAATAATGATATTAGCAAAAGAATTTATGGAATTTTGGTTTTATACTTAATTCTTTTATATGATTTACAGCATATTAGCCGAAAAGAACACTTAGAATTTAGGAGTCTCCGTTTAATATTATAGATTTGGCAATTCCGGAGTGTCGTCAGGCTTATGAAAAGGCTGTCAGACACCTACAGTACTGTGGGCACGAGACAAGTTATACAATATTAAAAAATTAAAAGATTAGGTAATACTGTACTTTAATTTATACCAACAGAACAATATCTTCAAATTTTAACAAAAAATTATTTCCTGTGGAAAACCTTTTCCACACACATACATATACAGGGTGTACATAAAGTCAGGATCTATTTTTGTGAAGCACTTGGAAATTATATGGAATTCAATCATAAAATGATAAAGTGGTAACATTTATTAAATAATTAAGAGTAGGATTCGACGTGACGCCCATCAGTATCCCTGCACAGCTCAATCGTTCCGCAGCATTTCTAAACACATTCTGGAGCATTTGCGGGGTTATGTTATCTGCAGCAGTTCGTATACGTGTACGTAAGTTTTCAAGACTCGTAATCTTCGTCTGATAGACGTGCGATTTGATAAAGCCCCATGCAAAGAAATCTAAAGGGGTTAAATCTGGTGATCTCGCTGGCCAAGGTCTGTTGCTTCCGCGTCCGATCCAGCGATTTGGAAAACGTCCATTTAAATAATCCTGAACAATTTTGGCATAGTGACAAGGAGCACCATCATGTTGATAGACGACCGGGATAAGATTGTTAGTACCGTCGTCTATCAACATGATGGTGCTCCTTGTCACTATGCCAAAATTGTTCAGGATTATCTAAATGGACGTTTTCCAAATCGCTGGATCGGACGCGGAAGCAACCAAAGACCTTGGCCAGCGAGATCACCAGATTTAACCCCTTTAGATTTCTTTGCATGGGGCTTTATCAAATCGCACGTCTATCAGACGAAGATTACGAGTCTTGAAAACTTACGTACACGTATACGAACTGGTGCAGATAACATAACCCCGCAAATGCTCCAGAATGTGTTTAGAAATGCTGCGGAACGATTTAAGATGTGCAGGGATACTGATGGGCTAACGAAAATTGAATAAACTTTTAACTTAATATTGTTTTGCCGGCATGCTAACTCTGCGAGGCTGCCAAAAGATTAATGGCTACATGGTCTAAATTAATGGGTTAGGTTAAAAAATACCATGAGTCATCCACGCATTATGACGTCAGTATGTAACCTAACACCTTATCCCCCACCAGAAGCAGCAACAAATCGCTTAGGTAATACTATAGCGATTTGCTTTTGAAGATATAAATAGAATATGACTCATCATGGAGAAATGAAAAATTTGCAATTTTTGTTTTATTTCTTTATTGTTTTATACCATACAGCTTAACATAAAATACAATTCGATTAACATATGTAAATGCATACTCATTTTTTTGAGATCCGTCAGGTGTATATTTACCAACATAAATACGACCTAATGGTTTAGATAAATCATTCGTTGATATCATAATTAAAGTATTAGGGAATTGGGCAGTAACCTGTTCACCTAATTCACACACGTGCTTAAGTCTACGATACATTCTAAACTCTTTAAAAGGTGAGTACCACTTTGTTCTTGGATGATGCATTACTTGCTCTGCACTATGAGAGGAGTCAAGATTAGGTTCAAACAAAACACAATGTGGAACAATTAAATATGGAGATGGTGATATCCCTACATTAGGTCCCTCTATCCTTTCCCTACCCTCATTCTTACGACTTAATGAATCTTCATAATTAATAACATATCCAGACATATTCAATTCTGGAATACTATGGAATGATACACCTGTTACTTGATAATAATTAAATTTTAAAATGGTAGATTTAGCCTCATTAGTTAAAAGATCCAAACACAAGGTATAATATCCATCTGCATTAACATCAAAAGTATTTTTAGACAAATAAACAAATTTCATTGAAGCTTTAAATATCTTCTCCTTTGAACGCCTTCTAACAATCTTTCGAGGAAAAGTCCGAACAAATTTCCTTCTTCGATTATGATGACGAAAGTAACCACGACGATACATCTTGAACAGTAATTAATACACGTCAATCCGAAGCAATTGCAATGAAGAGAATGAAGTTTAAACAATTTGTGGGTCTATTTATAGATTCTGTTTACGTCATGTTATGACGAGAATCCTATCCCCTTAGAATCCACCAGATGGAACCCTTGTCACTATGCCAAAATTGTTCAGGATTATCTAAATGGACGTTTTCCAAATCGCTGGATCGGACGCGGAAGCAACCAAAGACCTTGGCCAGCGAGATCACCAGATTTAACCCCTTTAGATTTCTTTGCATGGGGCTTTATCAAATCGCACGTCTATCAGACGAAGATTACGAGTCTTGAAAACTTACGTACACGTATACGAACTGCTGCAGATAACATAACCCCGCAAATGCTCCAGAATGTGTTTAGAAATGCTGCGGAACGATTTGAGCTGTGCAGGGATACTAATGGGCGTCACGTCGAATCCTACTCTTAATTATTTAATAAATGTTACCACTTTATCATTTTATGATTGAATTCCATATAATTTCCAAGTGCTTCACAAAAATAGATTCTGACTTTATGTACACCCTGTATAATACATAGGTTATATATATATATATATATATATATATTATATATATATATCCTCTTATAGGAAGAGAGTGTAAACACCAATCAACCAGGGAAATACTCCAGGGGAGGGAGGGGGGCATTAGGCAGAAGACAGGGAGTGCTGGAACGCCCGTTTCTTCTGTCACTGTCCTCTTTAGCCGATTGTTTTCAGTCTCATCTACCCTGTGAGCAATCCAGCATGTTCTGAAACACAGTTCTCTCTCTATTCTTCACTACACATGCATGCATGCATGCATTTTACACACTACACAATCTTTTCAAAATTTATATAAAAATTTAATAAATAAAATAGTATCATAAAATAAATAAAATGGGCCTCATAGACCTCAATTTTGGCTTTCTCCTTCTCCTTTTTGCAGACGCTCGCTCTTGCCCCCTCCTTCCTATCAGGGCTGGCAGGTCAGACCCGGACCCGGGTTTAACCCGAAAGTGAGATAAGACCCGGACCCGATAGTGAATTAGAAAAAAAACCGTAACCCGGACCTGAAAGTGAATTTTAAAATTGACCCAGACCCAGACCCGACCCGAAAGTGAAGGACCCGCACAGCTGGGTTTTTAGTTTACAAAATTTATGTGTGCGCCTTTAAGTTTGGCAACAATGTATTGAATTATCACTCCACCCTCCAAATGACTCACTGGAAGTGGAGAGTTAACGGTGACGGAAGAATAGCCTAATCCTAATATATTTTATTGTTTGTTTGTGAGTTGTGAGTTGAAAAAGAATTGCGACAAAAGGAAAGACTTCTCCAGAAGGAAGGACGAATTCAAACTGTGTCACTGAGTGCGAAGTTTGATGCAGGTGTGATACAGTTTGAAAAATGTCCTCGCCTCGCGAAAGAGAGAGATTCAGCTGCGAAACTGATCCATCAAGATCTTATGAAATGGTGGATGGAAATGGGAGGAGAATTAAAACAGGCAGCCTTGGTAGCATTGTCTACTCCGTGCACAAAAGTTAGCGTTGAAAGATTGTTCTCCGCTCTAAGCTTCATTCTGAACCCGCAAAGAAATTCTCCTTCGCAATCATTATTAGACGCAGTATTGTGTTTGCGATCGAACGGTGTTGGGGGATAAAGTCTTCTCAAATAAAATAGTGTAGAATAGTCCTAATAAAAATATTTCAGTTAAGAAGCGTATATATATACTGTGTATATTCAAAATAAAAAAATCAGTTAAAAATTCAGAAATCTCTTCCCTGTCTTGCCACAACTTTTAATCTAGATTCTAGGAGAAATAAGTATAGGCTTTGCCGCTATATCAATATCTGTTTTAAAGGAGTTTACAGAATATGTTGCCCTCAAAATATAAAGACAATATTACTACCAAATGACTAATTATTTTATATTATCGGTTTCATTTTTGTTTTTTAAGAAAAACAAAGTATTTAATTTTAATGCAAGAAGATGATAATTTCCATTTGAGTTCACTCAAAAAAATATAGAATTTGTTTTCACAAAATTAATTAAAATTTAAAATAAGGGGGCTGAAGAGAGCAATCATCCATCGTACTTTGCCCCTTAGCAATGCATGAATAACTATACCTAGTTACTATTAAATATTAATACAATTAATATACCTACTTTCAAACATTTCCAAAATCAGATTAATTAATATACTATATATGGTTAGGCTACTACCGTATAGCCATATAATGTTTTACTATGTTTCAGAAAACATGTTAATGTAGCTACGGCAGCAGTCTTATTACCTATCCTATACCAGATTATAATTATTACATTTTTAATAATGGACCCGACCCAGACCCGGGTCATATACAGGGCTCCAATAAACCTTAGTCCCCCGCCCATGGCCTAAACCGTTAGAGGTACAGTAAAACTAAACATACCTTACAAAAGAGAATTTAATCCTGCATTTAATGAGAAACAATTAAAACTTGGTGTTCCCGCCATTGGCTTCCAAGACAGCCTGAATTCGCTTTGGGTAGCTTGCCAAAAGTGACGTGAATAGATCTTGATCGTTACGCAAATTTGCTAAAACAGTTTCAATGTGTTGCGTCATTGTATCCTTCGAAAATCGATTTGCTGCAGGTTCTTGAAATAAGAGACATTCAACCTTGTCCTTTATAACTGATCCAATGTGTTCACAGACATTCAGGTCAGGAGAATTTCCTGGCCATTCTTAATTTCCAAAGAAATCGATCTCATGGTTCCGCAACAACTGTTGAGTGGCTAATGCCTTAAAGCAGGGGGCCTTATCGTGCAGAAGTGTGACCTGATCGACATCCATAACATTGTTTGGGTTTCTTAGAAAAGGAATGACATGCTGGGATAGAATAATATCACGAAAATACTGTCCATCCCAACTCTGACCATTTGGCTTCAGCACCCACATGAGCTTCTTTGCAGTGAACAAAACAAACACACCAACACAGTCTGGACTTTTTAATAATTCGCGATAATGTTCATTGTCATCGATTTCATCTGGTGTTGTAGCCCACACTCGATCATTTTTGTAGTTAGGCCGACGTGTTACGTAAACAAAAAATTCATCGGAGACATCTAAATGCATGAAATCATCCACATCTCAATCTTCAAAATAATGGGCAAACCATATTCTGTGATCGATGTTAAGTTGAGTTTTTCTTGGCTTTGGAAGTTCATGCCAAGGCTTTAAACCTTGCCTATGACGGTACAGTCGAATGATCTCACCACTAACGATCTTTCCTCTCAACACAACACTTCGATCTCTCTAGAAAGTTTAGCACAGCTGTTTTTCCGCTTACGCGTACCGCTTTCAATGATGTCCTTTGTTTCCTGAGAGAGTGGCAAATTTGGGCGCCCAGATTTGGTTGTATCCATTTCACATTCATCCAAAGTTTTATTCCAATTTCTTTTGACGAAGTCCTCACTTCTTCGCAACTTTTTGGCAACCCATGAACGTGTTATAAAGGTGGCTCCAGCATCACGAGCTTCCCGAAATGTTATTGCTCGTATGCGATCTATCACACGTTGCCTATCTCCGAATCACCAATTA
>JAJOZX010001471.1:0-45000 GCA_023014485.1 Bathynomus jamesi
TAAAACAAAAAGGTGTTAAACACGTAATTTTTACCATAGAGGGATAAAAAAAACGGCTTTCGATATACCAAAATTGAATTATTTTAGGTTTATGATACTTTACATCCTTAACAAAAATTTTAACAAATGTATAAATAAAATATTCAAGCGTTTGTATTTTCAATTTAGCGGTTACATTTCTGCTTGAAGGGTGTGTGTGTGTGTGTCAGAGCTGGGCACCGCAAACTCAAAATCACTTCCGCAATCGCAAATCCGCAAACTCAAACCTTACCTTCCGCAACCGCAAATCCGCAAACTGCTTGCCATTTTTGGTGCCGCAAACGCAAATCCGCAAACGCAAACCATATTTCCAATTTTTACAGTGCTGGGCACTTCCGCAAACCGCAAATTCCGCAATCGCAATTTTAACTATAAAAAGTATCCAAAACATTAAAGAGGTATAAAAAGTTTTTATATCTTTTTAATGTTTAATGTTTTAGCCTTGTTTTTATTAAAAACAAGGCTAAATAATTTATTACAATAAATCACTATTGTAGAAGAAATAAAAATACTACATATATTGATATATTTATTGAACAAAAACACCTCCTGCAAGTAAATAGTAAATAAATTAAATAATAAATTTAATCATTTGAATTTCATAAATTTTGAGACTTAGACACATTAGAGAAGACTGTACTGTAACTGTAGTAACTGTACACACATTACATTACACAAGTTAAATTAGTTAACACTGTGACTGTACACAACTTGAACTCACTGTACAACTCAACCCCTCTAGCCCTCTACAAGTGTACGCCTCTGGCTTTGTCAACAAGTTCAGTCATCCTCCTCCAGTAACTGAGCCAAATCCAGTTTTAATAAGTCCATGTTCCCCTTCATGAACACGAGACGTTGGAAGTTGTCAGAGGTCAGGCTGGCCCTTTTGGGCTTCATTATATCTGACCCATGGGAAAACAGTCTCTCCACGGCCGCAGAGCTGGGGATGGCCGTGTTATACTTCAGGAAAACATGAACCCAGGCGTTGCGGTGAAGTTTGGGGAACATGCTCTGCTCCAGCTCCTTGTTCTTCTCCTTGTCAGAGGACCAACTGTCCAACTCTTTCGCCAACTTGTTGGAGAGGCGATTGGAGTTGCTGTTGCTGGTCTCCCTCTCCATTGGCGTTGGGCCATAGGTCCTCAACTCCTGGAAATAAATTAAATAATTTAATAAATAATACAAAAAAATAGTAATTTACTATTAAGTATGACAGTCTAAGTTACTAACAGACTCAGTAACAACAACTAACAAGTCAGAAATTGTTCAAATTGTTCAAATTGAATGACTGAGTGTGAGTGAGCTCAGACTATGAGTAGTACTAACAGTAACTGGTAACTACTACAACTAGGCTACGCAGAGTGCGGTCACACATTAATTTATAACTAATAATTAAATTTTAATCTACATAATGAATTAATGATTATGTAAATAACGAAAATGATCAGTAAATCACCTTGAAGAATTCGTCCTTGTCATCGTCGTCCTCGGCACTGCTGGGTCCAGTGACAGCAGCGTCACAGCACTAGCGGGCTTGGCCAGTGGCCACGTTGGAAATTGTGGAAAGATTTGCGTTTGCGGTCTTAGTTCCGCAACGCAAATTCACTAATTTGCGATGACTTTGCCGCAAACGCAAATCCGCAAACGAAAAACATACTTCCGCAATTGCGGAATTTGCGGTTTGCGGAAGTGTTTGCGGAAGTGCCCAGCTCTGGTGTGTGTGTGTGTGTGAACAAAAGAAAATGAATTTGTCTAGCTAAAGTATTTAACCTGGAACTGGGGGTAAATCGGACCTTTTTAGGGGGTAACGAGCTGGCGTCACTGTCCCCCCAAAAAACTGAGTTATGGTTCCACTAAAATTTGTTATTCTTTCCTAATTTTTCTCTTCTCATATTTGCCATTTAAAAAGGGGAGTGGAGGCGGGAGGGATAATTTAGGTTTTGTTAGCTAGCTCAATGGGTAACGAGTGGGGTTAAATACCACTGGGCTAAGGGCGGTATCATTACTTTGTAATTTTGAGGGATTAAATTGAAAATTAAATCAGTTCCGAATCAGCTCCGTTACATCATCTCCGAATGTAACGTGATTATTTATTGATTTCTTAGTAGAAATATTAGCAATTATTATTTTACTGTTTTTTTAAGGTGTCGCATCAATTTCTTAAGCAGAATTATTAGAAAAACGGACAAAATAATTAGCGTTGTTCAAGTGCTTTCTGTCAATGAGTTTTTAGTTACTTGATCTGCATTTCTCTTACTATGATACATCGATATAGAGAGCTTTTACACATTATACAAACAGGTCCTACATACCGGAATAAAATGCTTACTCTTGTGTATATATGTATCTTGTACATATGTAAGATCTCCAAAAATGCGGTAGGGAGGGGGTCTATTTTGTTTAATTTATATATTGCAAAGTATTTGACATAAATTTCTACCTCACATCATTATTTTGACGAAACTTGGGAAGGGTTTTTTTTTCACGGAAGTAACTAACCTAAGATAAGTAGACTACGTTATCACCAAATTTACATTGCGAGATGGCGTATTTTACAGTTTTATTTCAACCAAGATGTCTCTTCAAATTGTTTTCAACACTCGCAGTACCTTCGTCATTCTTCATTAGTCTCTTTATTGCAGATCTGCTAAATGCTTCCCTTACTCCAAATTGTGCTTTAAAATCACGTTTCACCTGCTCAACGCTCTTTGTATGGAGATAAAGCTTCACAATAAACACGTTCAGCTGTAAAATACGCTACCTTGTCTTGTAAATTCGATTATTGCCTACCATAAACTACATGAAAAAATCCAACGTTTAGTAAAGACATTGATGTGTCATAGAAATTAGTGTCAACTACTTTCTAACTAGGGATCCACCGGCCCCGTGTTCAATTTCTGGTAACGGCAGTTGGCGCGCAGCGAACCCAGCTGTTCATCCTTCCATACAATAAAAACTGGCTGGTAGAGAAATGGGTGCTCTGGGTAGCCTAGTAGTTAAGACGCTAGGCTGCTGATCGGTGGGAGGTCGTGAGATTGAGTCCGAGTGAGGACTTGGTAATTTCTGACCACCCGTGATGGGTTGTGGTTCGGACTCTACGTTAAGCTGTAGGTCTAAGGTGGAGCAACGAGCTTGACCTTCGTCAGAATAAAAAATTCGGGCGGAATCAAAACCAAGGTTATATATATATATATATATATATATATATATATATATATTATATATATATATATATATTATATATATTATATATATATATATATATATATATAGCGGATCGACAAGAAATAGACCAACAAATAGACAGAAATACTTTCCTTCCACGCTACCATCAAACAGTCTTGGAACACACGTGGGCAAACAAACAATGGAAAGTCTGTTTCTTCCCAAAGGCGCGAATGTAAGCCTTTATCAACTAAAGACGCGCGGACAAAGCGTCTTAAGATTTGGTACAGTCCTACGTCACAGGAACTACGTATAAAAGCAAGCTTCCACTTGCTTTCTTTCTCACTCACTCTCACTCACTGGTACTCACAACATCGAACGTGAGCAACGTCCATCAACCGCTTTCCGGCCCCCTGGCCGAGGGGCCGCGGCCGCTACTTTCTTCAAGGCCTACAATTTATCATCAAGTAAGATCTACAGACCACCTGCAGAAGCAATCCTTCGAGGCCCAACCGGAATCGTTTCGGGCCTGCGGTTCGCCGGGTCGGCCTTCAAGTTTCTCCACATTCTTCGAGATATATTCCTGCAAGATCATAAGGCCAGCCTGCATCTCGAGAAGTAACATCACCTCAGGCTTCCGAACGAAGCCTACATCCATCATCTCAAGAGGCTTAACGGACAACGACAACTCGAGTTTTCGGTAATAGATCTTTCTCCAACCCACCTTCAAGCGTTACATCGTCCGGCTAAGATAAGTACCTCCTATTCTAAGTACTCTTGTGAAGCCTACATTAGCCTACCGCCGAACGGTAGGCTATACTCCCAAAGTGTGTAATCACGCGTTCCAACTGACCCTCGTGAAAGAACGCAGTAGGCCTGTCATCCAATTCAAGTGTCATTTTTATACCGTTATTCCGCGTATCATCCGTCATTATGTTCAATTCATATATTTATGTGTTAACTAAATATTCTCTTGACGTAATCGTTTAACATCACATAATGTTCTTATATATAAATGATATTTGTGCAAGCATTTCAATCCATTATTTTAGGCCACATCAATTATTCTATGTGCATCCATGCAATCAGTTAGCCTACTTAATCAGTGTCAAGTATTCCATTCAATGTACCAAACGCACGTGCATTCTTTATGTCATTTACTAGGCCCATTCAATGTTCCATGTCGCATGCCATTTACATACCATCAATGAGTACATCATTTATTACGTGTCAATTAAGCTATTAACATTTCATCTTATTAGCTAAGTCTATGTCATATGCATAACGTAAAACTACCAATTAATTACTGTCAATTCTTTGTTATATCACAGTGAATAAATAACGGCTTTATTTTCATAATAAAATACAAAAAACAAATAAGGCGTCTTTTATAACCTTAACATTAATTTGCTTGGGTGTAAACCAAAGCTGGTGACCTCGCTGCCTTTTCGGTCACTTCCAATAGTATGGTGGACCTAATCAAATAACCACTTATTCCAATCGGTGATACTGTATAACATCATAAATTATTTAACCCAGCCTTTCATTAATAAGCAATCAGTCATTGCACCAATTAATCATTGCATACAATTAAATCATTATCACCTTAAACGGTTAAAACTAGGTCCACTATAAATTGGTGTAACCCCGGAGTGACTCGAACTTATTTTACGTTATTTATTCACAGTGATCCTTGTGCTTAGCTATTACTGACCATTTCATTTTCTGCAGCCATATCAAATTTCTATGTACGTACGGTATTCAGAAATTCAGTGAAATTAAATAGGCCTACTTGCAAACAGTGATATGCGTTTCTCGCGGTACTTTATTAACTAATGTCTTACTGCCTCGCGGTCATGTGCCGCGGCACAATCATTGCACCTTTCAAATTCCCGAGTGCGTCCCCCTGAGTCGAGTCTCACTGCCTCCTGACGGCAGGGGCGCGGCGACCCCTTGGAGAAGCCACCACTGGCATTGGGTCCTGCTCCTCCGTCAAACGGATCGTGGAGGGACTCACGAAAATCATCACCGAACATCTCAGGACAACACTCACTCCCCCCCCCCCCCCCCAGCGCTGCAGTCAGTCCCGAATTCGTTTCAAACGGCGCATTCTTTCGTCACCACCTCGTCCAAAAATATTCAACGGTCCCGTCTCGGCCGTTGTACGGTAAATCATTTGGCGATAAATCTGGTGACGCGCCTCATTGCACCAGCGAATTTTTTTCCGCAAGCACGACGGGTTTACCCTTCCCCACCATCCCTACGGGAAGGCCTAAAAAGAAAACATTCTTCAAGTCAACGAGCAGAGCGCACACATGCATCCACGCAAAACAGACACTTCAGGCACAGGGTTGGCGATCCCCTGCCTTCATCAACTGTCTCTTTGCATCATTCCGTGGATTACTTCCTGCTGCTTGTGGACTCGAACGACGTTTCTTTTTCTCCCTTCGGCAGGAGCGACCTCGACGACAACATCCACACGACGAGTTACGGGCACAGCATTCGAACTCAAACACAGTTCCTCGGCCCCTCTCGTTTCCTTCGTCCACTCTTCATTGCTCCACATTCCTGCCGAAGCCCAACCCCTGCGGCAGGAGCGACCTCAACGAGAACAACCACGCGACGAGTTACGGGCACAGCATTCGAACTCCAACACAGTCCCCCCGCCCCTCTCGTTTCCTCCTTTCACTCCTCACTGTCCCCCATTCCTGCCGTACCCCAACCCCACTCCCCTGCGGAACCCCCACCCCATACAACAGCGCCTCCTCTTCCGAGCATCTCCCCGTTCCGAGACGACCCTTCACTCCTTCCTGCGTCAGGAATTCCACGACATACCAGGCCAAGCGTCAAATCTCGGAGTGGCCTCATCAGGTCTCCCAACAGAATGGTATTTCTTCTTAGTATCGTTCCTTCGTCTCTGAGAGGGAACTACTTGTAGCGGATCGACAAGAAATAGACCAACAAATAGACAGAAATACTTTCCTTCCACGCTACCATCAAACAGTCTTGGAACACACGTGGGCAAACAAACAATGGAAAGTCTGTTTCTTCCCAAAAGGCGCGAATGTAAGCCTTTATCAACTAAAGGACGCGCGGACAAAGCGTCTTAAGATTTGGTACAGTCCTACGTCACAGGAACTACGTATAAAAGCAAGCTTCCACTTGCTTTCTTTCTCACTCACTCTCACTCACTGGTACTCACAACATCGAACGTGAGCAACGTCCATCAACCGCTTTCCGGCCCCCTGGCCGAGGGGCCGCGGCCGCTACTTTCTTCAAGGCCTACAATTTATCATCAAGTAAGATCTACAGACCACCTGCAGAAGCAATCCTTCGAGGCCCAACCGGAATCGTTTCGGGCCTGCGGTTCGCCGGGTCGGCCTTCAAGTTTCTCCACATTCCTCGAGATATATTCCTGCAAGATCATAAGGCCAGCCTGCATCTCGAGAAGTAACATCACCTCAGGCTTCCGAACGAAGCCTACATCCATCATCTCAAGAGGCTTAACGGACAACGACAACTCGAGTTTTCGGTAATAGATCTTTCTCCAACCCACCTTCAAGCGTTACCTTCCGCGTATCATCCGTCATTATGTTCAATTCATATATTTATGTGTTAACTAAATATTCTCTTGACGTAATCGTTTAACATCACATAATGTTCTTATATATAAATGATATTTGTGCAAGCATTTCAATCCATTATTATTAGGCCACATCAATTATTCTATGTGCATCCATGCAATCAGTTAGCCTACTTAATCAGTGTCAAGTATTCCATTCAATGTACCAAACGCACGTGCATTCTTTATATCATTTACTAGGCCCATTCAATGTTCCATGTCGCATGCCATTTACATACCATCAATGAGTACATCATTTATTACGTGTCAATTAAGCTATTAACATTTCATCTTATTAGCTAAGTCTATGTCATATGCATAACGTAAAACTACCAATTAATTACTGTCAATTCTTTGTTATATCACAATGAATAAATAACGGCTTTATTTTCATAATAAAATACAAAAAACAAATAAGGCGTCTTTTATAACCTTAACATTAATTTGCTTGGGTGTAAACCAAAGCTGGTGACCTCGCTGCCTTTTCGGTCACTTCCAATAGTATGGTGGACCTAATCAAATAACCACTTATTCCAATCGGTGATACTGTATAACATCATAAATTATTTAACCCAGCCTTTCATTAATAAGCAATCAGTCATTGCACCAATTAATCATTGCATACAATTAAATCATTATCACCTTAAACGGTTAAAACTAGGTCCACTATATATATATATATATATATTATATATATATATATATATATATGTGTGTGTGTGTGTGTGTGTGTTACAATATATATATTGAAATTTTAATTTTAAATATTTGTGAAACAAGAATGCATATTTGATTTTTATCATTAGTGAATTCGTCCTTGGGAGAACACATTGAAGATTAAATTGTATAAATAATTAAATAAATTTATATGAATTTACATTTACTATTTTCTCAATCCGATTATAATATTCCACATTTCTATTGATGTCGTGGGAACATCCTTCTCTCTCTCTCTCTCTCTCTCTCTCTCTCTCTCTCTCTCTCTCTCTCTCTCTCTCTCTCTCTCTCTCTAGAGAGGACTAGGAATCACCAGGCTCGTTTCCAACTGGATTGAGGAATGGTTACGAGATAGAAAGCGGAGAGTGGTAATAAATGGAGTGGCTTCGGAGTGGGCGCCCGTCATCAGTGGTGTCCCACTGGGTTCCGTTCTGAGTCCTTTACTTTTTATCATCTATATTAACGATATAGACGTCGGGCTTCTAAGTACAATCTCCAAATTTGCGGACGATACGAAATTAGGAAGTAGTGTAGGTACTGAGGAGGGCGTAAGAACGCTTCAGAATGATCTTGACAGGTTGGGCGAATAGTCCGCTACTTGGCGGATGCCATTCACCTTGGACAAATATAAGGTAATGCGCGTAGGTTATAAAAACCCGAAGACCGATTACTCTCTCTTGGGAAGGAACTTGACTGAGACCGATCTAGAGAAAGACTTAGGAGTCTATATCAGCAACGATCTGAAACCGTCGAAGCACTGTGCGGAAGTGGAAAAGAGGGCCTTAAAATATTAGGTTATATTAAAAGATAGTTCCAGTTTTGGAACAAAGAGACTGTAATGTCTCTTTATAATTCAATAGTCAGCCCTCAACTGGAATACTATGCGCAGTTTTGGTCTCCATCCGTCAGGAAGGGTATAGAAAGGTTAGAAAGGGTACGAGCAAGGGCTACAAAATTGATCCCTTCAATGAGAATGCAAAACTACCAACGGAGATTGGAGCGCCTAAATCTGTTTACCTTAGAGACGAGGAGGTTGCGTGGTCAGCTTATTCGAGTCTTCAAGATACACAATGAAATAGACAGGGTAGCTTACAGAAACTTATTCTCACTTAATGTCAATCCGACAAGAAAAAATGGGTTTAAACTGGAACTAAAGACATTTAGGACCTCTGTCTGCGGGAATTTCTTTCCCTATAAAATAGGTAATATCTGGAACCAACTTCTCTCAGAGGTTGTTTCCAGCCAAAGTGTAAATGTGTTTAAAAATATGCTAGACAAAGTACTGAATACTTTCGTGGTTTAAGACTAAAACAACGTAACTCTGCAGGAGTTCGCTCGCACGGTGTCTCTGTGGGCATGCTAATTATAGAGCTTTTTTATATATTCTCCACTTTCCTGTAAAATTTCCTTGGCTACTTTTCCAGGATCAAGGTATTTTCTTCAACCTTTTTCCGTACCTGCCTCTGGCAGGGAGCGGAGGGTGGGGAGAGAGCCTTATACTTTTCTATCCAGTTTTCTACTACTGCTAAAATAGTTGAAAGAAAAATAAACTTGTTTAATAACAGGAACTTCCCAGAGTGGACCGGAAGGTCTTTGAGGCTTCCTCTTGTCCTTGTAACTCCTAACTCTCTCTCTCTCTCTCTCTCTCTCTCTCTCTCTCTCTCTCTCTCTCTCTCTCTCTCTCTCTCTCTCTCTCTCACTTGACATTAATCGTTTGATGAGAACGGGTTTGCTCCTTTTGAGTACTCTCTTCGAATCCTCTAAAAGTGTTAAGAGTGTGACTTCTTTGCCCATTTCACAGCCTTTTATACGACCTCTTACGTCCTCTTACGACCTCTAATAGTGTTTGAGAGTCCGCGCGTCCTCTCCTGTGAGGTGGTTTTACACTGTTGATTTTAGTCCTTCAGCTTTTCTAGATTTAATAATAAGAAAGTTGAGAAGTATTATATACCCTATATATATATATATATATATATATATATATATATAGAGAGAGAGAGAGAGAGAGGAGAGAGAGAGAGAGAGAGAGGAGAGAGGAGAGAGAGAGAGAGAGATGTCTATCTGTCTGTTTTATGTTCGTTTATACAAGCCTAAACGGCTGGGGTAATATGCGCCAAATTTAATAAGGAAACACCAGGGAAGGTTTTAGCAACACACCCGCCACTTCGGGTTCACCTCCCCCATGGTTGTTTCGGGTGCTTTTGTTGCGCAAAGCGCAGTGAGTGTTCTAGTATATATATATATATATATATATATATTATATATATATATATATATATATATATAAACACACTGTATATGTATGTATGTATTTTAATATTGCTTATTATTGTATACATGGTTGAGAGTCTGAATATGGCATGCTTTCCTGTCCCTCGTTCCTCCTAACTATGTATAAAGGATGTAGAAGAAAGATGAAAATATTAGAAATCCTCCAGATGAGGGGTCACCACTCATATCGTTTCCTCTTATTAGTCTCAAAGAGCAATGGCTTCCGTCTAACTCCACGTCCTCTGCACCCAGCTTTATATAGAACGGTCTATGTCACAGTGGTTCCCAACCTTTTTTGGGCTGCTTACACCGCGATGGCTTCGGCAAGTGCCCCGTAGCCCCCCTCCACCAACTCAAAATTGCTCAAAAGACGGTGTAACCGCTACACCGTCTTTTAAGAGTACTTTTCCACGTGAAAGTTAGTGCAAAGCAGGATGCCGCGTACTCTCAATTTGGGAACTCCTGGTCCATGCAATATGAGTACATCCATTGCTAAGTCATCAATTGTTAAGTTATTAACGGTTTATCTGAAATATTCTCAGTGTATTGTAATGGGAGATTCTAATACTGATGTGATCCCAGAATTTTGTTATAGGTGGTGTTGAATTGTTAAGAATAACTAGCACTAACTACACTTCGCTTAGTAATATTAACGGTATCAGCAAATGGATCGATCGTAATTCAGTCACGAGGGCCAGAAACATGGTACAACGCTCAGGCCATCTAATGCGGCCCATTGCTTTACCCACCCCGACCCCTGTATTATTATTACTGTCATAATCGGGATTCGACCCCCCGACCTTAGTATCGTCACTTCGCTTATATGGAAACGGTGTTACCCACTGAGCTGACATGACATTGACACGGATCGATGATTGTAATGCTGATAATTTAATAATTTAAAGGCTAAATTACAAATGCTCCTGTGTTTATTTGCATGATTTCCTTCTCTCTGTAAAGCCTAACGCTTAAGGGCCAAATTAAATAAAATAAATAGTCGAGCTTCACAATTATTCATGTCATTGTAAATTGAAAAAAATTATTTATCTTATTATTAAATTATTAATAAAGGTTATTCTAGCTATCTATCTATCTATCTATTGATAATTAATTTTACGAACTTGTAAGAAAAACAACAAGAATGAGCGTCTCCAGTGATCTAATGGTAAGATGCAATATAAAATAAAATATAAACAAAGCATAGAATATATTTTTAATAATTTAGAAATATTGCAATTTGCTTGCGGCAATTCCTCTTCATATGATTTTCATTTTAAATTCATAATTAGGTATTATAGTGATATATTATCTATATTAAGGGTAGTCGGAAGGCCTTTGATTAAGTCTTATAATTGCTAAGCTGAGATTATTTCTGGATGGAATGATTTTATTGCTTACGATTTATGGTATATTCTTGGAAGACTGAGAATAGGAACAGTTTATATGAACATGAGTAGAAGCAGAGCTCAGTATAAAGTAGCCATAAGACGATGTTAACAGGAAGATTCTATTCAAACCTTAAAAGATTTTAAATAATAATAATAATAATAATAATAATAATAGTAATAATAATAATAATAATAATAATTTGGAAAATTTATTAAAAAGGAAAGGAGCGCCAAGAACGCCATCCCATCAACACTTGACAGGGTGTTTAGAGAGGCAGAAATTGCAAGGTTGTGGAGTACCCACTATTCGAACAGTTCATCTTAACGCTCGTTGAGAGAGTTCAGTGAAAATGTTTGAACTTTACTTCCTGTAATTAAAAGTCTGATTAAAGAGTTAAAGACAGGTGTAGATGACATTTCGAATGAACAGTTGAAGTATGTTAATGATGTGGTGAATCTTCCTATATCATTGCTTCCTCATGCTACGCATGCTTATAGCTACATTCCTGCAGAGTTTATGATGACACATACACACAAAGCAGAAATTATGTAAGTTTTGATGGACTAAGTGTTTCATTTCATTTACCAATGAAACAATTCCAAACAGCTGACTGATATAAAAATTTTAAAAATTTTGAACGTGACGTAACATTACTCACCATCTTTTTTTGTTGACATAATTTTGCGTCTAAAATTTTCTTAATTTTTGTTATGACGAATAGTTTTCAACAGATATTCGAAATAAATGTCAAATTTCTTTGAATCAGCGCAAACACGAAGAAAATTTGCACATGCGCAGTGAATGAATGATCATAAAAAAAAAATTCTCTGAATGGGCCCTATTTTAAGGCTCTAAGCTATTTTTCCTAGTATGAAATACCATAAACTTTAATAAATGTAATTTATATAAAGTGAAAATCCATATTTTATGTTAACTTATTATAAAGAGACAATTTTTAAAGAGCTTTCAATTTAAAGTTTATGAAATTTTTGATTTTTGACCGGCACTTGTTTGTCCAAACAAAAGTAAGAATTACTTCATCTGTATACGGAACCTAATAAAGAGTTGTTTGACATAATGAGCCCTTTTATGCCTATTGCGGTCTATGTTATAATGAATGCATTAACTGTATAAAGGAAATTAAATGCATCTCGTATTCATGGCCTATGGACGACTGCTACCAAATGTTAAGGTTTCATACAAATAATCATAATATGACCCTCTAAATAATTCGTCCACTGAAAATTAATTTTAGTTGTTTAACCTAACCAATCGTTAGGTCATCTGTACGCCCTTGACGATTGGTTAGGTTAGGTCGTGATATTTTCGTTAGTTAGCCTTATAAAGCTAACTAAAGAAGGCTGGGGGCCCTGATCTTCAGGTGATCCGGTAAATAAAGAAATTTTAGCATAAAAAGTTTCAAGGGATTAATTCTGTTAAGTTTCACGTGGTATAGTTGAACGGGACTAAATTCAAAATGAGTTTAACTTGTGTTTAATTTAAATTTTAAATGGACAAAAGCAGGTGCCAGAAGAAAGATAAATTAATTCTACAGATTTATAAAATTCCGCCAATCTGTGGGAAAAACGGATGGAAAGTTGGGAGCGAGTGTAGTTTACGTCTCCCTGTGGTGCCTAGTGTAGTTTACGTTCCCCTACATTACATTATCCTAGTGTAGTTTGCGTTCTCCAACTTTGTCCGAATATACCTAATCAAATAAAACGTTAAAATTAACAAAAATATTACGACTTAATCTAACCAATCGTCAATATATATATATATATATATATCTATATATATATATATATATATTTATATATATATATATTAGGTGCTGGTTAAGTGTGCGGTCTACCTACGATTCGGCGGTCTACCTTTTAATTATAGCTTCTTATCTTGTTTACTAATTGTTTGTTTACATCCCATTGTCAATCGCCCTTGACGATTGGTTAGGTTTAATCATGATATTTTCGTTAGTTTTAACGAAAATATCATGATTAAACCTAACCAATCGTAGGTAGACCGCACACTTAACCAGCACCTATATATATATATATATATATATATATATATATATATGATGAATAAAACCACGAAGGAAAGGAACACAGAATGGTGCTCAAGCGCTTTCGTCTAATGACATCCTCAGGAACACTCATTAGACGAAAGCGCTTGAGCACCATTCTGTGTTTCCTTTCCTTCGTGGTTTTATTCATCATAAATATTTTTCACGTGTTACTTTCGTGAAATAATTTTCATATATATATATATATATATATATATATATATATACGTTCCCTAACTTTGACCTAGTGTAGTTTGTGTCCCCTTTTGCGTCAGGGGAACGTGAACTACACTTGCTCCGAAAGCTGTGCTTCAAAATAAGCGTCAAAAGTAAATATGTTCCCCAAAACAATATTTGATTTTTTCCTCTGTCCACTAAGTGATTATCTATGGACATCTATCAGTTTGGTTTAAAAAAATCCCACTGAAGGAAACTGAGATCACCTGAAGATCAGGGCCCCCAGCCTTCTTTAGTTAGCCTTATAAGGCTAACTAACGAAAATATCACGACCTAACCAAACCAGTCGTTAGGTCAACTGTACGCCCTTGACGATTGGTTAGGTTAAGTCGTGATATTTTCGTTAGTTAACCTTATAAAGCTAACTAAAGAAGGGTGGGGGCCCTGATCTTCAGGTGATCCGGAAACTGCACTTAATCTTTTCTCTCGGATGTGGCATATAAACTACACGTCCAGTTTGGTTTTAAAAAATCCCACTGAAGGAAACTGCATTTAACCATTTCGCTCGGATGTAGCATATAAACTACACGTCCAATTTGTACTCAGATCCGGGTGTGGTAAATAAACCAACTCCTTATCTTTTTTGAACTCCGAGTGTAGTTTATAAACTTTCGACCCCTCTGGGGTTGAAAATGGGGGGATATAGGTATTATAATTCGAATTCATATAATTCGATACGCAAGACTTATGACAGAGTGAATTATAATATTTTATTTAAGAAATTAGAAGGCAGGAATATTCCATTGCACGTAAGGGGTGTAACAAAATTCTTTATCGGTTTTTGGAAATTGAAAGAAAAATATTTCGAGCAACTTCAACAAAAAAAATTACAAACGTCAACAACAACCAATATTCTTTCCTTTGTGCTTCCAACACCAACTGAACACGATTTTGAAAGGAACGAAGAAGTCGACCAAACGACTCTTTGTCAACCTCGATGTTTTGTAAAGCCTCTTAGAGCACTTTGACAGCAGTTTCTGTTGAAGTTCGGTCTTGGCCTCTTCGCATATTGCGGAAGGATACTTCAGCTCGTTGTTTGACAATTAACTGCACCCAGATTTTGGCACGGATTTAAATCAACTGAGTTTCCAGGCCATTGTCCGAGTTTAGCTTATCAAAAATTGCTACATTGATGTCAGCTATCAAAACTACAGAAAAATCCCCCATAATCGGTAAAGAAATTTTTTTATACCCTTTATTAAAACTTTTCTTTATACAGGAAGGAAAGGCCAAGGGCGAATGCCCGCAAAAACGCCCCCCCCCCACAACCAATAGAGGAAAAACAGAGCCAATCCTTCGTGGTTAGTTGGAGGTAGTGTATTGTTCAAGTGTTTTAGTTCCTCTTAGCGAGTTAGGCAAAGATTTTTCCTCTCTACTCTGCTAATTACATAATTTATATGGAGGTCAACGTAGGATGTGATACACAGTATATAATGAGGGAAAAAGTAACTTAATCTATGCCGATGATATAATGTTAATAAGTTTCTCGATTAAAAGTGCGGATTACCTAAAAGAATCTACGAATTTTACTCGCAGAACCATGATACTAATTTTAATGGTAGGTACTAAAACTAAGGTCACGCCGTTCCATCTCAAAACCTCTAATCAGTCAGTTAATATTATTTCCAAAATGAGCGGTGGCTCAATAGAACAAGTATAAAAATTTAAGTATTAATGTCAAATTATCACCAACTCCTTCAATGACGACTCAGATGAAAAAAAAATAAAATAAAAAAATCGACGTTTCTCTGCGTAAAAGCGGACATGATTATAAGAAATTTCCAATTCTCTACAAGTGAAGCTGAAGACACTCTTTTTCATACTTACAACAATATTATTTATGGAAACAACTGTGGACTAATTATATATATATATATATATATATACACTAGGGGCACACAATATATTTTGCCCCACCCTTTTTTCTTAGCTAAATAATAGACCATGGGGCTGAAATGTCTTTTGGGCCGTAAGTTTGAACTTTCTGCGCTTCACATAACCGGATTTTCCATTTTGTACCGCCCCTCCTTGTATAAAACTGCTTTTAAACGCCCTTGTATAAAACCGATGGTGAACGCAGTTTCGAAAATGGCGTCTGACAGTGATGTGCGTCGTAAACAGAGAGCTGTTATGGAGTTCTTAACCGCAGAGAAGGAAACAGTGCGAATTTCTTAATGGTCTCTGGATTGTTTCCTTCTCGCCTTTTTCATTCGTTTTTCGGTTTATAATTTCTGTATAATAAACAACAATGTAATAATCAATGTAATAATAAATTTATAATTTCTGTAATAAATAATAATGCAATATTAAATGTAATAAATTTAATAATAAATGTAATAATTACGTAAAAAAAATAATAGAATCTGTATATATAGAACAAGGAGATAGTTTTAAATTTCTGCGAATGTACTTATAAGCGGGTCCCTTTAATAAAAATGCCCTTCCAGTGTCGCGAGAACGGGATCTAACCTAGGTGCGAATTTCTTAATGGTCCCTGGACTGTTTTCCCTCTTGTTTTTGGTTCATTCGTTTTTCTGTATCCACCCGAAGAGGATGCCAGTGGGCATCGAAACTGTTGTGGAAATAAACTCTGTCTATTAGAGGGGGTTTTTATTATCATATTTTGACCTTCACGTAGAAAAAAAGTGAAGTTTTTTGCATTTATTTAGATATTGTTTCTTTAAGTATCATACATAGATACACAGGTCAGTTGAGTTGGATCTTTTAAAACCAAACTGATTAGGAGATGTCCATAGGAAATCATTTAATCGGAGTAACAAGAGTTTTTATAGTTTCGAGAAGCAGGAAGCGACAGCAATAGGCCTGTAATTATTGCTGGACAGAATGTCTCCGTACTTATTTTGACCAGGGGCAAGATATGTACCCTCATGAACTCTGCAGGGATATAGCTATGAGCAAGCATGTCTGATAGGAGCAATGATATATGCAGACATACTACGTCATTGGCATATTTTAAGTGTTCATTCGATAAGTCATCTACCCCTGACGCAGAACCAGTCTTTAACTCTTTAATTAACCTCTTTACTTCAGAAAATGATTGCAAAGTATTTTCCCTTGTCCCTCCCACAGTCGTTTCGCTGCACTCTCTCTTAAGATTATCCCTACTCACACTGTTAAGAATGTTAGAGTAGTGGTTTTTCCACAGCTTTGCAATTTCATCCTCCCCGCCACCCCATTGATTAATTATCGGAGGGAGGACATTCTTGACACCCGTTTGATTCTTAACAACTTTTCAAAATTTGTTATTATCGTTATTTATGCGAGCTTCACAGGCTTTTGATGCTCGAATAGACTCTTCTTCCTGTTTACATCGCCTTATCGCCGCCTTATACTGACCCCTACTTCTACACATATTCATGTATACTGGTTCTAATCTGGGTCTACCATGAAAGCACTACAAATCATAGGCGATTCCCTCTTCAGGGGGGCAATAAGATCATTCCATCCAGGAATAATCTTAGTATGATAGTTATAAGATTTAATCAGGGGGCTTCCTGCTTCTCTTAACAGGGATACTATCTTACTATAATACCTATCTATGAGTTTACAGTGAGAATCATTTGAGCAAGGATTACTACAGGCAAGATGCAAAATTTCTAAATTATTAAAGAGGTGACTTGTTCTGTCTTTGTATTCTATTCTCTGTTGCATATTAACATTAGACCAATCGACGCGATTATTCTTACCTATTGAGTTCTTGTTAAGTCGTGTTGCGCATAAATTGGTAAAGTTAATTAATATTTCTAATGGTCTATGATCAGAAAGAAGAAAATCATGCAGAATATGAACTCTAACAATTCGATCCTTTAGATTGTTACTAGTGAGACAATGATCAATCCACTTGGTGGTACCACTCATATCATTAACGTATGTAAAATTACCACTGGTTACCCCTATTACATCCACATCACTTATACTTAAATTGGCCGACTCGCACATGTTACCCAATTCTACAAAGAATTCCGAGTTCACATAAGCGTTAAAGTTCCCCATTATTATACAGTGAGAATATTTGGGGTTATCTGATAATGACTTAATTTTGTACAGCAAATCAATGTATTCATCTAGATTACTGCCGTTGTTGTATGGTAAACAGAAGTTTACAATTAATATGCAATCATTGTTCACTTGTAATTCAATGCCTAGCAACCTTACATTATTGCTTGTTAAAAATCTTATATGTTTTGACAAATTTTTCCTTATTAAGAAAGCAACACCACCAAAAGGCCTACCATACATTAATTCATCTGATGACGCATCGTACATAAAGTCATCATGGATGGTAGAGAGGAATTTTAGCTCCTGCTTAGGTAGCCAGTGCTCCTGCAAGAGTATCAAATCTGCACTGTCACAGATTTTTATGAACATCTACAGTATATATATATACAGGGTGAGTCAAAAGTAGCGCCCGATTTCTGACAGTTGATTGTTTGTTTGCCATTTGTATTACAGTGTACAAGAAGGTAGAAATAAATGAATGACATGTTTATCTAACCATTTATTCGGGGGAAAATTATTACGGAACTGTACCAAGCTGTTTTACTTGCAATTTTCATGACTTCCCAGAAAGAATCTGACAGCCGAAAAAACAGAAATCGGGCGCTATTTTTGATTCACCCTGTATATATTATATATGTGTGTGTGTGTATATATATATATATATATATATACGAGGGCCACTCAATATATTTTGCCCACCTTTTTTTTCCTTTCCAAATTTCCTTGCAAGTTCCAGAAATATATATTATATATATATAATATATATATATATATATATATATATATATATATATATATTATAACTGCAAACACGCAGTATAATTAACGTAAAGACCGACGCTTTGTATAGGAGAATATTCCGCGCAAGATGAGAGCGAAAGAACGAAACAAATGAAAAAATGAAGTTACCTCATTTTTTCATTTGTTTCGTTCTTTCGCTCTCATCTTGCGCGGAATATTCTCCTATACAAAGCGTCGTTCTTTACGTTAATTATACTGCGTGTTTGCAGTTATAATGTATATAATGTTACGGCATGCGGGAGGTGCCCCTTTGGGGCATTGGTTTCTGCGCGTATGTAGAGGAATTACGACATTTGATTGAGTGAGGCCCGTGGTGTAATGGTTATCATATCTGACCGGCAATCGGAAGATCCCGGGTTCGATTCCCGGGTGGTTACCTCATTTTTTCATTTGTTTCGTTCTTTCGCTTTCATCTTGCGCGGAATATTCTCATATAATATATATATATAAAGGGTGATCCAGAGAAATGGGACCCAAAAGAAACCCCTGTAACTCTTAAAGTATAAGTCCTTTTATAAAATCATACGCATCATTCGAAAGAGGATAGTTACAAGTTTGTACAGGATTGTATAGGTTTTGACAATACAAGACAAGATAAGATACAAAACAAAATAAAAGTGTTAGTTAAAACTAACCCTTCAAGATGACTGCATGGACTGTGGAACAGCTGCGTTTCATAACTGAACAATAGTATGAGCATGGAAGAAGTGTAGTTTCAGCTCAAAGATCTTTCAAGACAAATTTTCAGATGTCAAAATCACCTTCTAAGAGCTGAAACTACACTTCTTCCATGCTCATAATATTGCTCAGTTATGAAACGCAGCTGTTCCACAGTCCATGCAATCATCTTGAAGGGTTAGTTTTAACTAACACTTTTATTTTGTTTTGTATCTTATCTGTCTTGTATTGTCAAAACCTATACAATCCTGTACAAACTTGTAACTATCCTCTTTCGAATGATGCGTATGATTTTATAAAAGGACTTATACTTTAAGAGTTACAGGGGTTTCTTTTGGGTCCCATTTCTCTGGATCACCCTTTATATATATATATATACCTTTCAACCTTCCAAAGGTTCCGTGCGATGATTCCTCATTTCAAGAAGGCCAAGCTTGTCGCCCCTCCTCTCGAGTTGGCCTGGTGAAGTAGTGAGTTGGTTTCTTGGACTCTCCACCTCACATAGCCAGGTACGCCCGGCTCATCAGGGATTGTTCTGAGCCAGGCGTCTAATCTTCTTTTGAAGATGTCCACTGCAAATCATTCGTGTTCCTTAGGACTTTGGGCAGCTGATTAAACAGTTTTGGTCCTCTCACAACAAAACTATTTTCTTTCAGGGTTAAGGATGTTCCCCGTCTCGCCTTTAATTTGGGAACGCGACACAGTCTTTCTTTTCTACTTTCCACTGTTGTTTGGGGAGTTATAGGGTTCAGAGTAAGATTAGGGAAGGACTAGTTTCTCCATTATTTTCCAAGTGTAAATAATAGTGTATCTCTCTCTTCTCCTTTCCAGTGAATATAGGTTTAGTTCGTGTAACCTTTCCCAGTAATTTAGTTCTTTGCACCCCTTGATCTTGATCTGTGAAGCTTCTCTGAATCCCTTCTAGCTGTCTAATGTCTTCTTTTTTTATATGGGGATGTTAGGACCGAGCAGTATTCCAATTTGTGTATGATCAGTGTTTTCAGTAGACGAATCATTACATTCCTATCCCTTCGTTTAAAGGTTCTCAATATCTGCCCCGTTATTCTCTTTGCTCTGTTTACTGCTATCTTATTTTATGTTTCAAATTTCGAATCATCAGTCATTACAACCCCTAAATCTTTTGCTCTGGAATTTCTCTGAATTTCCTGTCCATTTAGGGTATAATATTCCATGGATTTTAGGTCTTCTCTTTTTCCGTACCGTAACAGCTGAAATTTCTCAGTGTTAAACTTCATATTGTTGTCTTCCGTCCACTTTTGTATATATATATATATATATATAATGGAAAGAACCACGAAGAAAAGGAAACTCAGAATGGTGCTCAAGCGCTTTCGTCTAATGACATCTGTTTCCTTTCCTTCGTGGTTCTTTTCATCATAAATATTTTCACGTGTTACTTTCGTGAAATAATTTTCATATATATATATATATATATATATATAATATATATTATATGGTGGTGTAGTGGTTAGCGTCGCTGACTACGAATTCATCGGCCCCGGGTTCGAGACCCGACGGCAGCCGGCGCGCAGCAAAACCCAGCTGTTCATCCTTCCACACAATAAAGAAAGTGGTTGGTAGATAAATGGGTACCCTAGGTGGCCTAGTGGTTAAGACGTTGGGCTGCTGATGGGGCGTGGCTCGGATTCCACGTTAAACTGTAGGTCTAAGGTGGAGTGAAAAGCTTGAAGCTTGACCTTCGTCAGAATGAACAATTCGGGCGGAAGCTAACCAAAGGTTTTATTTATTTATATATATATATATATATATATATATATATACAGGGGGGGCACGGGAACCAAGTGTTTTTGGAATAATCAGGAAAATGATATTTATTTTTGTAAAGAAAATATATTGGTAGAACAACATTCGTAAGAACATAGCATTTCATGTCATAATAATCATGTACCGAAAATTATATCTGGCATATGATGTCCTTGGCCGTCGACGCATTGTTGAAGGCGTTTACGAAAATTGGCCTCCACTCTTCCCAGCAGGTCTCTGTTGATTTGGATGATTTGTTGACGGATCGCTTCCTTCAATGCATCTAATGTACGGGGCTTGTCCTCGTAGACACGTGACTTGAGGTACCCCCATAGAAAGAAGTCACATGGGACAAGTCAGGGGACCGAGGGGGCCATGCAATGTCACCAAATCTCGAAATGAGATGGTTGGGAAACAGGGGGCGAAGAACAGCCATTGACGCTCTGGCGGTGTGTGGCGTGGCCCCATCTTGCTGAAACCACAAATGTCGACGAGCAATACGCCTTCTTCGTAACTCAGGGATGAAAAAGGTGTTCACCATCTCAATGTAACGCCCAGATGTTATGGTAACGGTAACCCCATTTTGTTCGAAGAAATAGGGACCGATGACGCCAAACTTTCCCACCGCGCACCAAACTGTAACCTTAGGGCTATGCAGCGGTTTTTCATGGAGTTGTCGCGGATTTTCAGCAGCCCAATACCGACAGTTTTGATTGTTGACGGCCCCATTAAGGTGGAAATGGGCTTCATCACTCATTACCACCATCATGTTTTCATTCTGCTCATAAAGTGCAAGCATTTCCTGTGCAAAATTCAGTCGTTGGGGGCAATCGTTTACATTCAATTCCTGCACCATCGCTAACTTGTATGGGTGAAAATGTAATTCTTCATGCAAAATCCGTCTAACAGTACGATTGCTGATTCCGAGTGCAGCTGAATGTCTCCGAGCAGAGCGGCCTGGGCTTTGCAACATCGCTTGTCTGACCCTTTCAACGTTCTCTGGAGTACGCACAGTGCGTTGCGGCCCCTTCGGTTTTGTTTTCATTATTGAGCCTCCTGTTCGAAGATTGTTAACCCAACGTAAGATTGTGTCACGAGCGGGAACAGAGTCATTTCGATGAATGTTGAATCTGCGGCGAAACGCACGCTGAACTGCTGTCACTGACTCGCCACTCCTAACAAAATGATCATACACGAACATGCGGTGTTCTAACGTCCACTGCTCCATGATGGCACCTGAAAGATAAAGGTGAGTGTTAGTTAAAGTTAAATGCTATGAACCCAGGAATGGAATGCTACCTACCGCACGCCCCTCCCATTCCTAATGGCCGATTACTAGCTATTCAAAAAAACACTTGATTCCCGTGCCCCACCCTGTATGTGTGTGTGTGTGTGTGTGTGTGGTGTGTACACACACACAGTATATAAATATATATATATATATAATATATATATATATATATATATATAGGCTATACCTCGTTGCTGTTCCGTGCGTTGGTCTCTCTTCACACGAAGGTCAAGCTGGTGGCCCCGCCTCTAGGTCTGGCTTGGTGGAGGAGCGAGTTGTTTTTTTGCGCTCTCCACCGTGCTATATATATAAATTTTATATATATATATATAATATATATAATATATATATATATATATATATTATATATATATATATAAATAAATGGAAATGCTCTGGAGAAATTCTTAATTCGGTTTATAAAAGATTTTGTAAACTGCTTCATAAGTTACCTCCAAGGGCTTATCTTCGTAAATGTTCGCTAACCACAATTTCTCGAGTCTCCCGGAGGTAACAATACGTGCTCAGTACAGTCTCATGCAAGGAATTCAAAACTTTGCCAATGCAATTATCTGAGCTATTCATCAGTTTTGCTATATGTTTTCTAACTTATGAGCTTCGTAAGTCTTATTTCTGGTTTTAATTTTTATTTTGAACTGATTCGAGCATCTCCGAATTTTTAGATCCAGAAAAGATAAACTTCCATCATTTTCTTTTTCCTCCGTGAACTTAATAGATGGGACTAAATTGTTGAGCCTACCAAGAAATAAGTCAACATCCAAATTATTAGGCCAAAGGCATAAAATATCATCTATATACCTGTACCAAACAAGGTTAAAATAAACAATCTATTAAGTTCACGGTCGAAAAAGAAAATGATGGAAGCTTATCTTTTCTGGATCTAAAAATTTGGAGATGCTTTAATCAGTTCAAATTTGAAGTTTATCGCAAGCCTACTGATAATAACTCTTATGCGCATTTTTATTCTGACCATCATCCCTCGATTAAATCTTCTATTTTCTCTGCTGTGTTTCTTAGAGCATTGAGAGTTGTCAGTCCTCAATTTTTAGATTCAGAATTATGCAATATCATGAATATTGGTACTAAATTATGTTATCCTTTTTCACTTTTAGATAACTGCCTTCGAAAAGCCAAGAATAGGTATTATAATAATGTAACTATAAAGGAATTTGAACGTAAAAATATCCTTAGCCGACCTTACCATTTTAATTTTCAATATCTTCCGACTTTACTTAAAGCAATTGGTATCAATGTAGCCTTTAAGTATAATAACACTGTTAAATCACGCCTAATAAAGAATAGCCCGGATAATGTGGTTGGTTGTGTGTATTCGATCGGATGTACACAATGTAACTCAGTATATATAGGCCAAACGGGTAAAACGTTAGATATTAGGGTAAAACAGAGCGTAAATATATGTGTAGAACTGCAAATAATTCCAATGCATTGTTTAACTGTATGTATAGATGTAATCATAGCATCAAGTGGAATAGTTCTAAAGCGCTTGTTAAAAATAGTGATATAATTGAAAAAAATATTTTAGAATGTGCATTTATCCATTTTAAAAATAATTTCAATAATAGTGCGGGAATGTATAAAATTGGCCATATCTTGTTTAAATTCCTTTTGCCTCTCATTAAGTCGTGTTAATTTTGTGCTAATCTCTTTGTTTCCGTCCCGCTGTACAGTATATTGTGTGCATCTTGCGTGCTCTCTTCATTCCCTGACGAGGTGTACTTCTGAATACACGAAAGGCCTTGGAATCATTTTTCCTTTTCCTTGTGGGTTTACATCATTCATTTCACGTGTTTAATTGTGAAATTCATCCCATATATATAATATATATATATATATATATATATATTAGTGATGTACCTATTCCAAAATTTAGCCGATGCCAATGCCGATAGCAAGAAAAACTGCCGATGGAGATACCGATGCTAATGCCGATGACAATGCCGATTCTTTGCCTATATTTTAAAAAATCAATTCCCTTCATAAATTTTACTAATCTAATGTAAAAACTTTAAATTTTCATATTTTTACGAGTATATTTAAACAAATTTTAAATGCTTTTCCTCAGCTCACTCCACAATATACACCACCAACATTTGTTACTCATATACCGTAGCTAAAATGATGTTAAAATGTTTTATTCCTCAGTAAAATGATAAAATAATTTTATTTTAGTTTCATAAATTGAGTATCACTGTTTAAAGTAATTGGTTTTCCTTATGTTTGAATTGAAGGTATTTTCTTTCTTCAACAATGTAAACAACGACAAAATTGCATCACTTTAACATATTGCTTCCCAAAGCATTCGGGAAGCAATATGTTAAAGTGATCTCTCCTGGGAAGCAATATGTTAAAGTGATTAACCCTCTATGGACAGAATTTTCTGTAGGATTAAGTTATAAATGTGCGTATATGAAAGGTTAAAAATTTGTAACAGTTGCCTATATAGGGTTAACACTGGGAAGCAATATGTTAGAAAGAGAAAGGTTGGTTGGTCACTTTGTGTGACCATATAGCGCGACAATTCTAATAAATTTACTTTCAATTTAGTATTTTAACACGTTATGATTTACTTTTTATGCCTTTACTTTATTAAAGCGAACATTTTGGATCACTTGAAGATCCCTCACCCCGGCCTTATTTAGTTAGCTTTATAAGGCTAACTAACGAAAATATCACGACCTAACCTAACCAATCGTCAAGGGCGTACAGTTGACCTAACGATTGGTTAGGTTAAGTCGTGATATTTTCGTTAGTTAGCCTTATAAAGCTAACTAAAAAAGGTTGGGGGTGCTTATCTTTACTTGATCCTAAATTATAAAGTACAACTTAATATAGGATCATTATTAACAGAGAGTAGGAGATTACGATAGTTTATAATCAGTGGTGGGCACCGTTAACCAAAAAGTTAACTTCGATAACGATAATCCGTTAACCCCAATTTTTAACTCCGATAACGATAATCCGATAATTTTACTACAAAGTTAACGGAAGTTAACGATAATCCGTTAACGATAACTATTTCTTTACTAACATTTAAAAAAATCAAGGAAAAAAGCTTTAAAACCCATAGAAAATGTTTATTTATGCAAAATCCAACAATAAATAGGTATTTAACTGTATTTTTATCAAGTTTTGCAACTATTTTGCTTAATAACTTTTTTTTTATTTTTAATAAAAAATGTACTGATTACATGTTTTGAAACCCTTGTAACCACTAACCATTAACTAAATTTTAATTTACCAGAGAATTATTATGGCGGGAACTGAAAGGTAAAATTAAATTTTAGGCACATTTATTAAAGACTGACACAATGTGCTGGTTGCCCTTCAGAAAGACCAACTTCTCAAAGTTAGGCCCAACTGCCAGTCTTGACCTCTTGGGCCTCCCCAACCTCTCCCTTGCGAGATCTAGAAGCAGACTGAAGTTATGGCGGTTTGAATTCATTCGCGGAGCGGTGATCTTCCGTGAATGACTCCTCGCAGTTAACGTGTTAACGGACTTTAACAGACTAAATATCGAGTTATCGGAAGTTAACTGGTCCGATAACGATAAATGGAAATTAACTTCCGTTAATAGTCTGTTAAAAAAAGTTGGTGCTACTGTAGTATGCGGTCTACCTACGATTCGGCGGTCTACCTTTTAATTATAGCTTCTTATCTTGTTTACTAATTGTTTGTTTACATCCCATTGTCAATCGCCCTTGACGATTGGTTAGGTTTAGTCATGATATTTTCGTTAGTTTTAACGAAAATATCATGATTAAACCTAACCAATCGTAGGTAGACCGCATACTACAGTAGCACCAAAAAGTTAACTTCGTTAATTAACTGTTATCGGATTAACGCTTTAGTGCCCAACACTGTTTATAATATTTAGATTAGCTAGTTAGAGAAAATGTAAATTTATTGGCTACTTAACTTATTAAGCTTTGTCTTTTTCGTGAATGTAAAATATTTTTATATAATTACACTTTGAAATGAGTATAAATTATCATAAATAGTGTTTTTGTCTGTTAAGTTTTTTATAAATAGGGATTTTGTTTTGTAATGAAAATTTTAAAATTTCAAAGAATCAGTAAGAGAATCGGCTAAATTTGGTCGTTGCCGATGCCGATGCCCCCAAAATGACCGTTTCTGCCGGTGCCGATGCCGATTAATTTGTACACCACTAATATATAGTTTAAATTTCGTTAAACGTATGCGGATTGTAAACTATGAAAGGGCGGGAATATGCAAGTATAAATACGAAGGACACCAAACATTAACAGACCCACTGGTCCCTCCGAGACTGTCCGTTTAAGAAGGGAAGTTAAAAGATGTAAGAAAATTTAAAGACAAGTTTAAAGCAAAGCAAAGAAGGAAGATTGAAAGGAAGGAAAGAAATTTAAAGATAAAGTGAAAATTTTAAAATACAGAGGAGGGAATCCGAGTGAAAATTCTACAATATACTTCTGCTACAATACTTCCGCTAACAAATGCTTCCAACTGGGGGTTTAAGGCAATATAAGCATTTAACCTCTTTTCAAAGGATTGAACCGAATTACTTTGAACGACGCTGGCTGGCAATCCATTCCACAAATTAACCATATAATTGAAGAAAAAATGTTTAGCTTCATTAGAACTAAAATGTTTAGTGTTTACCCACGAATTTGAGACTATTACTGCGAGTTCTTTCTGCATTTCTGAAAGTGAAATATTTTTCGGCGTTGTTATTATATATATATATATATATATATATATATAATTCAGTATTGCTCAGTTCTTACAAGCCCGTACAGAAAACGAGACATTGTGAACACTGAAGCTATATGAAGAACTTTTACGCCAGTGGCTGGCGAGGAGGGCAGGAGGAGATCGGAAAGCAATTTCCTCCACCAAATCCCGCAAATGAAGCGGGATGCTGCAGAGGAGTCGACCTTAGGTCGCTCCTGAATCATCGTTCAAACCCTCATAAAGTATCATAAAGTAAGTAATATATATAATTACAGGTAAAATAATACAATAATAATATTTAATAACATATTATTTTGAGCATATATAAAATTCCTTGGTTTGTTGACATGACATTCATGTCAAGGAAATAACATTAACTTTCAAATTATATTTAAACAATTAATATACATATTTGTTTATATGTTACATATATATATATATTATATTTATTTATATATTATATTATAATTATATATTATATATATATATATATATATACAGGGTGTCCATAAGTCCGGCATCATAGGAGAAATTCATATTTTTCTATTTCTACAAACCATAATTTATGCTCGGGATGCCAATTTCCCGTCCACCATTCTGTTCAGTGACGAGGCTGTTTTTTATGGAAATGGTGAGGTAAATCGACAGAACACCCGCTACTGGTCTCAAAACAACCCTCACTGGTATACCTCTTCAAAGAAACAAAGTGCATCTCGGGGTGATGGTATGGTGTGGCATTTGGAAGGATCGCATCATAGGCCCACTCTTTTTTGATGAACATGTCACTGGAAGCACCTACCTACGTATGCTCAAGGAAGAAGCATTTCCCAGTGTCTTGAACGAAGAAGGAAATTGCCCAACATGGTTCCAGCAAGACGGCGCTCCAGCACATTACAGCACCCAAGTAAGGGAATACCTGTCCCAACAATTCCCTGGTCATTGGATAGGATGTCGAGGGCCTGTGGAATGGCCAGCTTGAAGCCCGGATCTCACGCCACTAGATTTTTATCTCTGGGGCCACTTGAAAGCGCTGGTATACGCAGAGAAAATTAGGAGTGTTGAACATTTGCGGCAGCGCATTATTGGGGCATGTAACACCATTACTCCTGACATCATTCACCGTGTGCTTGCTGACTGGGTATCACGTCTGAATTTGTGTATTGAAAACAATGGTGGACATATTGAGCACGTTCTGTAAATAAAAGCTTTTGTTTTGCCTTTTTTTATTTTTTTCCTATGATGCCGGACTTATGGGACACCCTGTATATATATATATATATATATATATATATATACAAGATATATAATTTATAAATTTTATAAGAATTATATTACATAACATAAACAGCTAAAGTACATATATATATATATATATATATATATATATATATATATAATATATATATATATATATATATATATATATATAAGTTTCGTAACCTCTTTATTTTTATGGTATATATGTATATATATGTATGTATATTACTATATCATTTTAATAACATTGAAACATTAATATATTTTTTCATATATTATTATATACTAAAGACAATACCTATATATATATATATATATATATATATATAAATAAACCAAAATATAAGGAATGTCTCATGATTCAAAGCACAAGGGTGTGGAGGAACAGTGTCGAGTTACATAATGTCGAAGATAAAGAATATAAATATGCTTAATGTCGAAAAGTTTGATCTTTCGCGGGTCAATTCAGTTCGTGTTGAGTTAATTTTTAAGTTAGGTCACGTTAGACTCGGTTTGCTTAGGTCAAAGTTACATTATGTCCGGTTAGGTTAGGTCTGGTTAGGTTAGTCATTTTCATTTAAAATTTAAAATGTGTATATGGGTTAATTTCAGTTACAATATTGTACAATAATTTCATTTTTATTTAAATCTCAAATGCGTCTATCTATCTATCGGCATAAAGTCGACCTGAAATGAAGTCGACACACACACACACACGAGGTCAAACGTCGACATTCTGAACTTCGACATTGTTCGCGTAATCCAGCGTAAGCATTTATTTTTACATTAATTTTAAGTCATAGTAATACCCTTATTTATATCCAGGTCAAGGTCAGAATTTGCCAGACTTCATTCGCTTCTGACACGCCATCATGCCAGTGCCAAGGGCCAAACTTCATTCACTCATGGCACCATATTTTACATAATATAAGTATATATTTTAGATACAGTTTGAATACGATTTATTTAATATACAAGAGTGATTTCAATGCATTAATCAATTCTCTCGAAAAGGGATTATACTATTGGAGGCTAAATAATGTCCTTCGCTCGTTCCAATAAGACTTATATGATTGTCAAAAGGGTTGCTACTTCATAGAGAGAGAGAGAGAGAGAGAGAGAGAGAATCACTTGGTCACCATCTACTATATTTTTTTTTAGAAAACTCAAAGATAAAATTAAAAGTATTTTCAAATCTATTTTGAAGTCAAAATTTAAAACTATAAATTAATTATTATTATTATTATTATTATTATTATTATTATTATTATTATTATTATAAAATGTATTAAGTTTAATTTAATAAAAAATATCTTTGTAACTTAGAGTTTTGCTCTATAGAATATACCTAATCATAGATTTTATATAATATTATATATATATATATATATATATGCACTAGAATCACAAAATAACACGTGACCTTATTAATAAGCAAACAACCACAAGGAAAAGGAAACACAAAGTCCGAGCGCTTTCGTGATATATTCACATATATATTCACATATATATTCCTTGATAATGTGAATATATCACGAAAGCGCTCGGACTTTGTGTTTCCTTTTCCTTGTGGTTGTTTGCTTATATATATATATATATATATATATATATATTACTAAATATTGTATGGTTCAGAAAATTCAAAATTTAAATGAAATCGCGTTTTCTATAGATAAAGACACTTTTGTGGGAAGACTGAAATATTTTAATTTTAAATTTGGTTTATTAATTAATCTACCTAAAATGTTGCAAAATGTTGCAAAAATGTTCCAAAATTTTACAACTTTTTATAAATAAAATTTTCTTTAATATTAAAATAAAATTGAATTCCAATAATATATATATATATATATATATATATATAAAGTTTAATTAAACTTTCACACTGTAGTATAATACATATTCAAAGTTTAATAACCGTCTATTTTGTTATAAATTGAATATTAAAATTTGGGAAATTATCTTATAAAAGATTTTAATTAATTTGTATTGAAATTTCAAACTTAAAAAGTATATTTTCTTTTTTTTTTTCTGTTTAGGATCAAAGGAAAGAAAATGCAGAAATAATAAGTAATAGAACTTATTGCAGGTTTCTTATATAGAAATTTTAATGAAGTAAGGCGACTATAAACGCAGTGTGTGTGTATATATATATATATATATATATATATATATATTATATATATATATATATAATATATATGTGTGTGTGTGTATGTGTGTGTGTGTGTTGGGGAATCCAATCTATATCCAATTTATAATGTAGAAATTACACGTTGGCAACTGCTATAATGTCGAGTTGCCAGTTATAACTCGTGAAAAAGGTAATAAACAAAAGCAAAATCTTTCAAAGGATAACTAATGACGCGAACGTTGGAAAGAAATATAATGGAAATAGCCAGAATCAATACACCAAATTTTGGAAGTCGTATCCGTGACCCTTTTGAGATTCTGTGGAAGGAGGTCATCGGAGATACCCCGGGCAAGGTGATGTGAGCGTCCGTTGACCTGCGAAAACAGTAGTGGGTTAAACTACTAAATTTGTTAAGCTCGTAATTGTTAATTTCTTTTTTGTTGGAACGGGTGAAATACTGAGAACCAGTGGTGGGCACCGTTAACCAAAAAGTTAACTTCGATAACGATAATCCGTTAACCCCAATTTTTAACTCCGATAACGATAATCCGATAATTTTACTACAAAGTTAACGGAAGTTAACGATAATCCGTTAACGATAACTATTTCTTTACTAACATTTAAAAAAATCAAGGAAAAAAGCTTTAAAACCCATAGAAAATGTTTATTTATGCAAAATCCAACAATAAATAGGTATTTAACTGTATTTTTATCAAGTTTTGCAACTTTTTTGCTTAATAACTTTTTTTTTATTTTTAATAAAAAATGTACTGATTACATGTTTTGAAACCCTTGTAACCACTAACCATTAACTAAATTTTAATTTACCAGAGAATTATTATGGCGGGAACTGAAAGGTAAAATTAAATTTTAGGCATTTATTAAAGACTATGACACAATGTGCTGGTTGCCCTTCAGAAAGACCAACTTCTCAAAGTTAGGCCCAACTGCCAGTCTTGACCCTTGGGCCCCCCAACCTCCCCTTGCGAGATCTGGAAGCAGACTGAAGTTATGGCGGTTTGAATTCATTCGCGGAGCGGTGATCTTCCGTGAATGACTCCTCGCAGTTAACGTGTTAACGGACTTTAACAGACTAAATATCGAGTTATCGGAAGTTAACTGGTCCGATAACGATAAATGGAAATTAACTTCCGTTAATAGTCCGTTAAAAAAAGTTAACTTCGTTAATTAACTGTTATCGGATTAACGCTTTAGTGCCCAACACTGCTGAGAACGATGTTGGTTAAACCGCATTTTTTGTTATTGTTATAGTGATATAATTGTGGGTTTTATACCATTAACTTGATACCACTTTTAAATTTAATGTCATGACACGTACAATTGATCCTTCAACAACGATCGGACCACTGAAACAGAAAAAAAATGACACCGTGAAGTTATTTAAGAATTCGATAAAGATTCGGGAAATTGTTTACGAACTGATCTCAGGCTCGTGAAAATGTTAAGGAACTGGGCTAAAATTTACGAAGCTGTTTAAAGACTGGAGTAAGATTAACAAAGTTATTTAGGGACTGGGATAAATGTATGAAGCATTTTAGGTACTAAGCTAAGATTTATGGGAATTTTTTTGTGACTAAATAAAATTTACGAAGGTGTTTCGAAACTAGTGTAAGATTACGAAGTTATTTGGGGACTGGGGTTAAGATCTTCGAAGGTGTTCGGAACTGAGGTTACGCTTACTTCCGATACAATCCAGGAAGCAGAGCAGCGCATGTCAGTGTCGCTCTCCCTCCGTTCACAAAGTGGTTATGACGTAATACCATCTTCACGTGACTCGTAATAGGGGGGAGGGGGGCCTCGTTCACGCGTATCACGTACAGGTCATCCATTTCTCCCACGTGAATTACGCCATCATCACTCCCGCTGGGGTTCTTCCCGAAAGGAGGAGAAGGGATCAGACGGTAGTGTTGAGGATGTACCTGCAGGAAGATCTTTTTTAAGACTTATTTATTTGCTTATTTATTTATTTCGATAAAACGTTCAAAATTACGGAGGGATGAAGTTTTGTAATCCGCCTTTTCGAAATTCTTCGCGGGAAAGAATTTATATACCGGCGAATTGGTGGAATCAGGACTTACAGAGTGTTGGTGTACACTTAAGAACACGCATACAACAAGTATACCAACCTCCCATCTCAATCTCTTTTTATTTATTGACATTATTTTCCCTTTTCTACGCCCTCACCTTTCTGTGGACATTTTTTATAAAGCCTTCCTGACCCTTTCGTCCTTATCCTGTCCATAACACTGCCCCCAAAAAAACATTTTGCTGCTGATTTAATTCTAAGACCTGTTTCTGGATAATATTGATGTGCTGATTTCAAAAATCACCTTAGATTTTGTCCATCACATCAGGTTTTCGTGCAATGCAATATGCCTATTTTGGGTGATCCATGAAGGGCGCTTATCAAAATTGATGATTTTTGAGACCTGTTAACAGCTGTTTTGCTGTTAAAATTTGTCTTGACATCTCTCATTCTAGGAAGTCCTATAAGAGAAAATTTATCAGCACTGAAAAGTAAGAAAACAAGAAAAAGACAATGTTAAGAAAACTGGTCCCGTGCTTGCTTTAATATGGATTCATTTTTTGCTTACTTAAACACTTTTAATCACTCTGTGATAATATTACCATTGTATATTAAAGTTCACTCCCTGCACAATTGTTTACTTTTCCATGCTGATTCTGAGTATGTAAAAACTTATTTTTTGAAAAGAAAAAAAATTGGGCATAACCCTGCCAAAATGCGATATCTCCAAAATATCTATATTTGATTGCTCGAAAACCTGACGTGATAGGCAAAAACTAAGTGATTTTTGAAATCAGCACACCAAAGTTACCTAAAAACAGTGTTAGAATTAAATCAGCAAAATTGGTGTTGGGCAGTGTAATCCTTCCCTCTGACCCATTCTCACTAACCTTTTCCCCGTTGATGAACCAAACTAGGTTGGACTGAGGCTTGATTCCAGGCGATGAACAGTTCGCTTCAAGAATGTCTCCAATGTTGAACTGGAGACGCCTCAGAGAGAGAACCGGAGGGCGATGAGGTACCTCTGTTCCACATATACGTTAATTTTTCATAATTTTAACGGGTTATTTTCTCGTTATTAACAGATTTTAAACGTTAATTTTAGCGTTAATATATTTTAAAACGTTTAACGTTAGAATCACATTAAGAAATACTGCATTAAAAAAAATGGTAAAATTTTAACAATATATATATGTGTCACTTATTTTTCAGCTTTTAAGTTTCCGTGCTCTGACCCCATCAAAGTATGCTATATGATATAAAAACACTGTGTACAAAGTTTTATTGAGATATTTTAATATTTAGAGGTCGCTCAACGGCTTCGAAGAATTGGATACGAGATTCTCAGAAAGTGTGAATATAAACAATTTTAATATTTAGAGGTCGCTCAACGGCTTCGAAGAATTGGATATGAGATTCTCAGAAAGTGTGAATATAAACAATTTTAATATTTAGAGGTCGCTCAACGGCTTCGAAGTATTGGATACGAGATTCTCAGAAAGTGTGAATATAAACAATTTCCAAATGTATTTAAACAATTTATTATGTTCCTACATTAGCAGGAAGTGCACGAGACATTATCATAATATTAAGATGAAGTACATTAACCTCAGACAGTAGCGTAATTATTATGATTAATCATTATTTCCACTCAAGGTATGCTTTTGTTCCCATGTCCAATGCTCGCGATGGTCTTCAACAACCTGGAGAAGAAACTGGAGTTCTTCTTCATCTTTGGTTAGGTATCCAGAAAAATCCTGGATGAGAGCAACTCCACGTTCAGCGAAGTCATTTGTTACAGTTAGAGTTTTTACAGTCTCTTTCGCAGTCTGGTAATGGGTATCCTCTTCCCTTTGCTCAGCAATTTTCTCCAAGAATTCATCTGGGAGGTTGAGCTTCGTGAATAATGATTTTGGGTTTTTTGTTACAAAGTTTTCCAAGCTTTTTTCTTTCACAGTATCCAGGTCAACAACCACACGCTTTGGAGGGTTCTCTTGTCCATCAACACTAGTCATAGATATGACCATGCGATTTTTTATATCAGGGAGGACTAAAAGACTAAAATAACACACTAATGCAAATACATTCTACCATTAAGGCGACTGAAATGATACTGGGATGAGGCATAGAAAGGAAGCGCATTTCAATTTAGGACAAGTAACAACGCGTCATCAAAATTTTAATGGCCTTGAGCGACCTCTAAATATTAATATTTTCTCATGAAACTTCATAATCAGCGTTTTTACATGCACTGTCACATTTTTAGAGGGTCAGACCGAAACTTCTTGATGGTTCAATTCTTACCATACAAATAAGTGACACCCTAATATATATATATATATATATATATATATATATATATATATGTTAATAATTATATGATAAAAATTTTGAAATATATAAAAATTAAATATTAAAGTTAATATAAAATAAATTTAATATTGTTATTTTAATTAATATTAATAAAAACGTGACTGGCCCCAGTTAAATATTTACAATAAAATTAAATATTGAATTTAGGGTTATATATATATATATATATATATATATTAGATGGTGATGGTGATGTTCTATGTTCGTTTATACACGCCTAAATGGCTAAGGTAATCTGCACCAAATTTAGTATACACATCAAGGGAGAACCAGGGAAGGTTTTAGTAACCCACCCCCTTCCAGTCCCGTCTCTCCTTATATATATATATATATATTTGGGTAGAAAAAAAAATGTAGTCAATACATAGATATACATAGGATTAACATTTTAAAATTTAAAATTTATTATCTTTTCAGTGTTAAAATATAGTTCATATATACTGTACAGTAGATTGTAATATGTCTGATATATTCGTATATCTTACCAACGACCTCCATGATTGCGCTCTTCGCGTCTCTTTCGTAGGAAGGGAATTCGGCAACAACTTCACATTTGAAACGTCCACTCGTTTTTGTCGTTACGTTGCGCAACACGACTGCATTCAGTCCTGACATAGAACGCTATAAAGACACGTTAAAAAAAAACGTTATGAGAAGAAGAAGAAGAAGAAGAAGAAGAGAAGAAGAAGACTAAATAAAGCGTCAAGAAAAGGTGTTAAGGAGACGTTAAGCGTACGCTACGATGACGTTTTAAATGACGTTAAGAAGACATTAAGAGTACGTTACGATGGCGTTTTAAATGATGTTAAGAAGACGTTCAGCGTACGTTACGATGTCGTTTTAAATGACGTTAAGTACGGTCCGTACGAGGGAATAAAAATACGGTCTTTAGACACTGTTCAAACGAAAGGCTCGAGTGAGGAAACGTCGAAAAATGTGTGCCAGTGAGAAAGTTGAAATTAGGTTGTAATTGGCACTGATGTTCATGAGACCAGTAAACCTTAATTGGTGCCATAAGGCACGAACCGGGGACACCTAATGGTGAGAAGACGAAACGAAGTCGCTTTTGAGAGAATCACAATGGGTTTCTTACGAGCATTCGAAGCGGTTATGGGACGAGAGAGAGAGAGAGAGAGAGAGAGAGAGAGAGAGAGAGAGAGAGAGAGAGAGAGAGAGAGAGAGAGATTGGACGGAATCCCTCTGGCGTCGCAACGTCGGAGTCACTGACGTCGAGAGAGAGAAAGAGAAAAAAACTGTGGATTTTGGAATTATAAAATCATTATCATTTCATTAAGTAACGCTGTTATTAAATTAAGTATTTGTGGGTAAAACGCATTCGACAAAATTAACTGGAAACCTACAATACACAATAATAGAATATAATAATAATATTAAAAAAATTGCTTTTTATGAAGGTTTTACTCTTCTTGTACTTTATACGATTTAACATTTTTTAACAGAGTAACCAAAGAAGATTTTGAAATTGCAGTAATTTCGCACCCTTAAGCGATAATGAACTCGTACATTTTCATATAAAAAGAAAAAAGGAATGAATTAAAGGATGAATAAAATATAATACACGTTCTTCATTATTTTGAGCCATGATTACTGGTAAGCCTCCTCCCCCCTCCCCACGCTCTTATGTGTTTTTTGTTCCGTGTGACACTGTTCCAAATTATTAACATTTTTCCTTATCCGTTTCTCGCGATTAGCATGAGGCGGTTCGCTGTTTACGTCTCACTAAAGTTCTCCTACACGCTTCTGCAACATTTTATACACTTTTGTGAAATTGAGAAAAGCCAGTTAGTCATTAAATTTACAAAACGCCACAGTCCTCAACAGTTTGAGCTCAGCATCCAAAGGCAGCGAGTCCAAATTTATGAACCTGCATTCAAAATCTAAGTGGCGTGTGACCTCAAAGTGGATGTTTGAGATCTCAATGGCTTAAAAATATCTGTTCAGAATCTTTTGTACGAAGTTATTTATGCATTATAATGGGAGCGTGAATTGACTTGTACAAAAATGTGCAATACACAGTTATTTAAGAGCTTTCATAACGATGGGGGGGCGGAACTTACTGTTACCTGATCATCAGCTGCTGTGAATGCAGAATAAAGAAAATTGAACACCAAATCTTATAATACACAAAACTTATTATTTTTGCTTATATATATATATATATATATATATATATATATATATATATATATATATATATATATATAGATAGATATATAGATAGATAGATAGATAGTTCACAAATTCTTTTTACGATACCCATAACTTCTACCCAATAAAATAGCTCTTTGAAAACTTGAAAAGTGCAAATTCAAATTCTTGGTGTTACGTAGATGGCGCTAGCGTCGCCATAGTAAAATAGCTCATAGTAATTATGAAGATTATTAATAAAAATTTTAGCAGTTAAATAACTAAAAAAACGAATTCGCGCTTCGTAGTTTTTACTTTGATAGAGGTAGGCTTTGGTTCTACCACGAAACTTAACTCAAATTAAAACAAACCATAAACTTCATTTATGATAAGTTTCATAACGAAAATAGCAAAACAGTTTAAATTTTTATACTTTTTGTACTGACTTCTTCGTGTATTACTTGACTCAGTGTGGTGGTGGTAAAATAGAAAGCTCTTTAACAATATATTATAACCGCGAAGTGGAGTTACGAGGGATTTAAAGTGTTATCGTGTATTTCTTTCGACACCTTATCATGTCTCATCGAGTCTCCCACAAAAATACATTATTGTAGAATTTTTTCTATGAAACTCTGTGCAGTAATTTGAGAATTATTTCAATAAACATAAATTCTGTGGAATTATTCACTGAACTTCTAAACCAAAGAACAAAGAATGTATCTTTCATTGGTGGCACGTCTTTCGTTAAAACAAGTAGAAAAATTCCAAAATCTTTTTCAAGAGTTAAATATTTGGGTCAACAAAATATGTAGAAAATGTAGACCCTTTGAAACAGTTCTTTGGCTTATGGACTCTCTCTCTCTCTCTCCTCTCTCTCTCTCTCTCTCTCTCTCTCTCTCTCTCTCTAGTTTAATAACAGGAACCTCCCCGAGTGGACCGAAAGATCTTTAAGGCTTTCTCTTGTCCTTGTAACTCCTGGTAACTCTCTCTCTCTCTCTCTCTCTCTCTCTCTCTCTCTCTCTCTCTCTCTCTCTCTCTCATAAACACCTCTAAGTGGGAGACTCTTGAATTCACCGTAACAACAAACGAGTGATGTCCCACGAACCACTTTCATAATTCATACGGGACAATTACACGACGATAGATACATAGATACAGGGATCTTCCACTGATATTCCTCACCAGAAAGAGATTTTTTCTACTCTCCTGGTGCCACAACACCGCGGAGTACGAACGACTCAATATATCACTTACTGCATAAACACCTTTACGGCGGGAGACCCAAGTTGAAAATCGGCAACATTCAAAGAGATGGCAGACACACGCGCATGACAGACATCCAGTTACAGAAAACACGCTCACACACTTGCCTGCCTTGTTAGTAGACTAGATATTTTGTAAAAATACATAATTTCCTAATAAACAAAAAGTAAAAAAAATGCATGGCATAGTTTAGGTGAGGTAAAGTTGCGTTTCTGGCGCCCTTATTTCTTTTTTTTTCTCTTCCTTCCCTCGGGTGGCTGGGTGCTCGTGAAGGGTGAGAACATGGTGTGGAAAATCTGATTTCCTTTTTCAATTCCTGTTTCAACCCCTTTCCTGTAGAAGCATTTTATCACCTTGCTATCGTGATGGCTTTGCGCGTACATGGGTGTAAACATGGCGAGTTTGCTTAATCCTTTTGGGACTACCCTAGAGTGGGCCATGGGGTCTTCGTTGGCCCGATACCTAAGTAAATAGAGCCGTAAATATTTTGTATAAAATCGAAATATATGCGCGAGGTTTTGTGACGATTCTAAGAAGTTAATATACATTTAGCACAAATATGTTAGTTTATACAACCATGCTCTCTCGTTTTCGAGTTCTGTGCGCGACGTAATTATTGAGCTAATTTACACGCCTATATTCTCCTCTTTCCCACAAAATTTCCTTGGATACTTTTCCAGGGTCAAAGTATTTTCTTCGACCTTTTTCCTTACCCGCCTCTGACGGGGAGGGAGCGCAGGGTCGGGAGAGAGCTTTTTCTATCCAGTTTTCTACTGTCGCTAAAATAAGTAAAAAATGCACTAATTTAATAACAAGAACTTCTCCGAGTGGATCGAAAGGTCTTCGAGGCTTCCTCTCGCACTCCTCGTAACTCCTCGTAACTCTCTCCAGGACGTGAGTTACTCTCGTATTTTATTCTTTGTATTTCGTGGTCATTCAAGGTTTTATTTCCTAATTATATTCTTGTTTTTATCCTGCAGTCGTCCTCTTTTTAAAGGCTTTACATTAATATTTAATTACTACTGAACCGTTTGTATGTTAAATATAGCTAATATCTAAATAAGTTACCATTATTACTGTTATTACTATTATTATTATTATTATTATTATTATTATTATTAAACCAGATGACGATAAAAATCGTAAAAACGATAAAATTTTAAATTTACTTTTATTGTAATACTTCTAAATTATTAAATTAAATCCACTTTTCCGAGACGTTCCACATATATATATACAGGGTGTCCCATAAGTCTGATCTCGTAGGAAATTTTTTTTTAAAATTAAATTTACAAAATAAATATATTAGAACTAAAACAAGTGTTCAAATTGATGTCTTGGTTTGAGACCTTTTTTTTGTTGCGGGTAAAATAATACGCAATGGTTAATATGGAAGTGGGTTACACTCCTGAAGAAAAGGCCTCCGCCTTTCGCCTACCAGCGTCCGTAGCTCATTGGGTTACGCCGTTTTCCTATAAGCGAAGTGAAGACACTGAGATCGGGGGTTCGAACACCGATGATGCTGATAATAATAATAATACAAGAGCAATGGGAAAGTATTTGTTGGCCTGAGCGCTGTGCCAGTTTCTGGTCCGCCCGAATGATTTTTATTATATCTATCTATACGCTATATTTGCATATCTTCAGTGAAGCTCTGGGTTCGCTCGTTCCCAGCTGCTGCTGGCCCCTGGGTTGGGTTGGGCCGGCCACTTCCCTTGTCAATTGACTCAGGTGACGCAGTAAAGAAATAAATTTCCAAACTGTTTTTAAATATTAATTACTTGAAATAAATATGGGACGAATGTTTGACAAAACTCTCTCTCTCTCTCTCTCCTCTCTCTCTCTCTCTCTCTCTCTTCTCTCTCTCTCTTCTCTCTCTCTCTCTCTCTCTCTCTCTCATATTTCCTTTTATATCTAAACTTCCTCTTTACGCATCTTGTCCTCCTTCATTTCCTTCCCCTTAACATTCGTATTATTTCCGCTTTTCGCCTCTGAAACAAACTTTCCTTAAGTCTCAGACTAGATTTGCTTTCGTCGAATTCACCATTCAATTCAACCAAACCTCAGCTTTAACCCAACCCATTCAACCCACAGTAATGAAAGGAAAACGGTGTCAAATTATTATTTATACGAATCGTCTCTATCTGACCTTTTATTTTATTTTATTTTTTTTTTTAATTTTATTTTTGGGGGGGGGGGGGGGGGGTATGAGGGAAGAAATTTCACTACATAAAAGACTTCCTGAAACGCTATTAAATTAAGGACCTTTTATTACGAACTCCTAACGATGGATTCAGACTTCCATCCTATATGAAGCCCTTTACGATGGCTTCATAATTTAATCTCAGAAACCATGGATTACATTTTTATATAAAAAAAAAAAATCGTTCTCAGAGTTGGAATTCGTCGTGTGTGTGTGTGTGTGTGTGTGTGTGTGTGTGTGTGCCATAAGTCCGGTGTCATAGGAAAATTTCTTTTAAATTAAATTTACAAAAGTAATACATTAGGACTAAAACAAATGGTCAAATTGATGGCTTGTTTTGGGATTTTTTTTTTTTGTTGCGGGAAGAATAACACGCAATGGCTAATATGGTAGAGTTACACTCCTGAGGAAAAGGCGGAGGTAACAAAAAAAAGGGTCCCAAAACAAGACATCAATTTGAACATTTGTTTCAGTCCTAATGTATTACTTTGGTAAATTTAATTTGAAAACATTTTCCTATGAAACCGGACTTACGGGACACCCTGTATATATATATATATATATACAGGGTGGCGCAAAAGTCGCGCATCATAGGAATTTTCAGTGTTGATATATTATTTTTTCTTTTAGGTACGGGATGGCTGCGAAATTAACAATAGACGAGAGGGTGAGCTCGGTTTTAATGTATGGAATACCAGATACAACAAATCGACGAATCTGTACGGAATTTTAATTCCGTACCGATTCATCGATTTGTTGTACCTGTTATTCCATACATTAAAACCTCTCGTCTATCGTTAATTTCGCAGCCATTCCCTACCTAAACGAAAAAAAATAATATAGTCAACACTGAAAATTCCTATGATGCGCGACTTTTGCGCCACCCTGTATATATTCTCTTACTATTCTCTAGAACCGAAAATTTGGCCCTTATTTGTTCACTTTGATGCGTGGAATTATAACGGTGTGGAGAGAAGTTGTAAACTAACTTCGATTTTAGTTGAAAGCCGAGAACAACTTCCCGAATTTCCATTACGTTGAGTATAATTCTCCTTTGACGATCCCCGTCATCAGTCAAAAATTAATCTTAATATTTTTCACCCGATCTATAAAGGTAAAACTCTTATAATTTTACCTCTGATTTAATTTTCAACATTTCACTTCTTGTACCAACTAAATATGCGGGATTCGAATAGGGTGAAATTTGTCTTTTTTACTTTTATTTTTAGAAATGAAATGAGGTGATTCGTGAATTTGGTCATATAATTTATATATGTGTAGTATATATATATATATATATATATATATAACCTTGGTTAACCTTGGTTTTTCTTCCTCCCGAATTGTTCATTCTGACGAATGTCAAGTTCGTCACTCCACCTGAGACCCGCAGTTTAATATGGAATCCGAACCACGCCCCGCCAGTAACCCAGCGTTTTAACCACGAGGCTACCCACGGTGCCCATTTATCTACCAACCAACTTTTTTATTGTGTGGAAGGATGAACAACTGGGATTGCTGCGCGTTGCCCGCCGTCACTGGGTCTCGATCCCGGGGCCGATGGATTCGTAGTTAGCGACGCCAACCACTACACCACCGAGGCGGATCATATATATATATATATATATATATATATATGCAACGAAATCACAAAGCAACAAGTAATCTTTTTAATAGGAAATTTCTCTTTTGTCCCTGAAAATGTGAATATATCACGAAAACGCTCGGACTTCGTTTTCCTTTTCCTTTTTACCTGTAGTTCTTTGCATATACAGGGCGTCCCAAAAAAATGTATACACACTTTAACAGCTGATAGCTCAATTGATGTTTCTTTCTTTCCAAGTTAAACCCATTAGAATTAATAATGGCAGTCAGACTAAGCTTTGAACAAAGGAAATTCATTCTAAAATGCTACTGGAAGTGTGAAAACGCAGTTGAAGTGCAAAGACAGTTTAGGAGGGAGTTTCAAACAGATCCACCAACGCGACTTACCATCACTCGAATTAGAGATAAGTTTGAAGCCGATGGAACTGTTCAGAATGTCCACAAGAAGCGTTCCGGAAGACCACGGACATCGACAAGCCCCACAAAGCAAGAAAGAGTACTGGAAACGTATCACCAAAGTCCAAGAAAATCTGTGCGGCAAGCGAGTCGTGAGGTAGGAATTTCAGATTCGTCTGTCCAACGCATTTTGAAGCGCTGTCAATGGAAAAGTTACATTCCAAGATTAGTCCATGCTATTAATGAAGATGATCCGGACCGAAGAGTGGAGTATTGCGAGTGGTACTTGGCACGATGTGGATGTGGATTGGACGAATGGGTTTCGTAGAATACCCTCCGCGTTCACCAGACCTCACACCACTAGACTTTTTTTTATGGGGATACTTAAAAGACAAAGTCTACGCTATAAAACCTGCAACAGTCGCTGAATTGAGAGCAGCCATTGAACGAGAATGCACACAAATACCAAACGAAATGTTTCGTGATGTTTGCGATTCCATTGCTTCGCGTTATCAGCAGTGCCTGGACCAGAACGGACGTCAGTTTGAAAACAGGCGTTGACAAAACAATTAAATAATGTCTGTAGATTCTATTACATTTTGAAAATGAAATGTATTTTAATAAACACTGCCTTTATAATTATTTAAAGTGTGTATACATTTTTTTGGGACGCCCTGTATATATATATATATATATATATATATATATATATATATATATATATATATATATATATATATATATATATATATATATATATATATATATATGGGATGAATTCCACAATTAAACACGTGAAATGAAAGAATGATGCAAACCCACATGGAAAAGGAAAAATGATTCCAAGGCCTTTCGTGTATTCAGAAGTACATTCCCTGACGAGATGTACTTCTGAATACACGAAAGACCTTGGAATCATCTTTCCTTTTCCTTGTGGGTTTGCAATATATATATATATATATAATATATATATTATATATATATATATATACTGTATATATATATATATATTATATATATATAATATATATATATATATATATAACGTTATAATGTAATGCTATAATTAGGCTGACCATATTTCCTTGAGACAAAAACGGGACATTGGGATGGCAAAAAAGGGACGGGGTTATGTAATATTCTGTATTCATGAAAAAATAAGTACATAAACCGGGACAAAATTGAATTTTTATTAAAACGACGGGACGGCCAGGAAATATAAAACAAACGGTACTGTCCCGTTCAAAACGGTACGTATGGTCAGCCTAGTTATAATGTTATAATGTTTCAGACCAACAAAGACCTAGGATCCACTCATGGCTGGTCTACCTAACTGTGTTCGTAATTGTGTATTGTGCATGTCCTCCGTGGTGGCGGAGGGGACCTACAATTTTACGTGGGTTCCGAACCACAAGAACATAAGAAATTTTTATAGTGGGCACACTAGGGGCCACTTCGGCCCATCGAGGTGGCTCCACTATGTAAAAACTGCCTGTACATTGGCAACAACCAATTTTTACAAAACTAAATAATTATCAATTTAAAACTAAAGATAGAATCTCTGGATCCAGAGGATCAAGTCATAATAGACTACTATCCACAAATATGTTACACTCTATATCTATTTATAACCGACATGCAAATATATCAGATCCAAAGAATCCAGTCAATTTCATTACGGTATCCATCAATACCAGTACCTTGCCAACCAAAAATAAGTCACGGTCCATATCAATTGCGGACCAAGTCACAATTTACAACCATATACATTACAATATATATACTTAGGAGGAAAAGTGTAGGTGTGGCTGTAAAGACTGTACAGTAATGTAGAAATGTGTGTGCACCCATTTGGGTCTCCCATTTAAAGGTGTTTGTGGGGCAAGTGAAGATCATGAGTTTTTCAATACCTCACAGTACTATGGGGGGCACCGCTCGGCAGAGGAATCTCTTTAAATGGGGTGTGTAAGGACAGAGAGTATCCCCTAACCCAAGATGCTGCCTCCCTATATCCCACAACACTTGTAAAACTATGTTTTCTTAAATTTGTTCTACATCTTGGCTTAAATAATTTCATACTATGACCTCTAGTCTGGTTATTGTGATCTTTAATGAAAAGAGAATCAAAATCTATCTTATCCACCCTTAATTTTACTACCTTAAACTACAGTATACCCAATCTATCAACATATGCGTCTAATCGATTTTTAAACATGTTTATAGACGTGCTACTAATTACTTCTACCGGCAAACTATTCCACCTATTTACTATTCTATGCGTAAAAAAGTTTTTGGCAACTGCTGTCTCGAACCTTCTACTTGTCAACTTACACCCGTTATTTCTAGTCCTATTATATTGAGATATTTCGAAAAAGCTATCTCTATCTACGTTATCGAACCCATTCATAATTTTGAAAACCTGGATTAGATCACCCTTAGCCTCCTAGTCTCGAGTGTAGTCAATTTTAACTCTTTAAGCCTATCCTCGTACGACTTTGACCTAAGCGACGGAATCATCTTAGTTGCTCGTCTTTGAACTCTTTCGATTTTGTCTATATCTTTGCGCATATGCGGATTCCAAAATTGGATCGCGTACTCCAAATGGGGTCTAACTAATGATTTATAAAGAGGAACTATAATATCGCGCGATTTGTACTCAAAATTCCGAGCTATAAAACCTAACACTTTGTTCGCTTTATTGACCGCTGCTGTACTTTGTTTCGCTACTTTTAAATCACCAGTGAC